>PVIH01000383.1:344695-368311 GCA_004025045.1 Sigmodon hispidus
TGCTAATGCAGTCTTCAACTCGGTTCAAAGTCTGAGCTTTCCTAGGTCTGCTCTCTGCAGTGGGGGAGGGGGTAAGAGGGGAGAAAGGAGAAGAGGAAAGGCGGGGGGGGGGGGGGGTGAGCACAATGTGGTTCGAGACTTCTTTTCCATCTCTGTCATGCAGATTGGAGAGAAGGGAAGAAATGTGGAGAAGGGTCTCATCTGCTTCAAATCTCCCACGGGAAGAATTTCCTAATTTGATCATTAGTGACCCACGCACTAGGGTGCAGAGTCCTATTTGTGATTGTAGGGGGCTCTGTGCCAATGCCACCATCAGGATTTGCTCTTGGAGACCTCAGCTCCTACAAATTGAACCCACAGATTGGAGCAAAAAGCCCGCTGGAAGAATGAGGGTAAACCCCAGAGCCAGCAGCTACTGTCTCTGCTGCTAGTGTTGTTTGTCCTTCTAAAGGGCAGAGCTGGCACAGTGGAACAGGACTACAGCCCTTTCGTAGCCTTTTCTGAAGGCTGCCACGCGGGCTCTGGTCTGAGCACACTCCCGGTCCACCGGAAGCAGACACAAGCATGAGGGTGGACACTCAGCGCCCTCCTCCTTGGGTTTGGGAGAAGTCGGTGGTCATGAAAGACGGGAAATAGAATTCTTTGGTTTGTGCAGGGGCCTTAGCATACCACCATAGTGAGAAATAAAGAGATATAAAGCAAAGCATCTCAAATGGCCTTCTTAGCGCTGCTTGGCAGCCTGCTCCCTCCTACTCCTGGTCTGCGGCTGCAGAACCACACGAATCTGAAGCCACCTCTGTCACGGGAGCATCACAAACCCAGCCCACCATGATGTGAACACTCACATTTACTAAGATTTTAGTGAGACACACTTTTACCTTTCCTCCTCTTCTCCTCCTCTTCCCCTTCCCTCCCCTCCTTCCTCTCCCTCTTACCCTCTTCCCCCCACCGCAGAGAGAATGGCACCCCCCAGCTTATGATACATCCGATCCACCCTAAATGCTGGTGCCCAGACGATGGCTCCTCCCACAGTGAGGGGGCACCCAAGAGCGGCCCAGCCCTCCAGCTCCATCCTGAAAGTACCTTAGCCTTTCCGAACAGTCCCGGGCTGACGCCCCTCAAGGCAGCACTAGGAAACAAAAACAAAACCAGACAATCACACTGCCACGCTGCGCAAGGAAAAACTGCTGCTCCAAAGGCTTGTCGTCAATGGCCAGTCCCTTTGCAGCGGCTGTGGAAACCCAGCTGGGGCTTGGGGTAGGGTGCTTTGGAGTATTAGGTGCCTGCAAGGCAATGGGTTTGGCGCCTGCTCCCGAGAGGGGTGGGAGGCTGTAAAATTAGTTTACCATCCTCTTCGCAATTTGCAGACCCACAAGGGATTTATGCTTTTGGTCGTTTGCCTGACTTTCCTCTCTCCTTAAATCAACCCCCCCACCCGCTACTGTAAACTAGGAGTTTGCTCTGTTGCCCAACTTAGCCCCAACCCTAATAATCAATCATCTGTTCAGTAAACTTGCACCCTATCCGCTTTAGGATTGGAAGCTGAAAGAGCCCTCCACATTCTCTATGGTTCCTCCTAGCAGCAAGGGGGCCCATTGGTTTCTGGGGTGCAAACCAACTCATTTCTCCCTGGACCTTTTAGCCGCAATTGCTCCTTCCCTTCGCCCTGTTTTACTTGGCCAGAGCTGGATGCCCCCACCACTTGCCTCCCACTTACCACCGCGCTGGGCAGCTTTGAACAGGAGGCCAGAAACGCCTTTGTTTCTTCTTTATTTGCGGATATAAGTATTATGCACCGCACTCTAAATTAGAGATAGATTTTTTTTCTGATATACATTTCATCTTATTCACCACGAGCACACCACACACACAGTATACACTTCCACAACCGGATACATTGCACAAGATGAGTTTGGGTTCCTGAAAACTGGCAGGCAAACGGGCTCCTGCCGCGGCTTCTCCAGAAAGAAGTCGCCCGCCCGAAATGGATTTCTCGGTCAGCCTTTTAGGCCTCAAGGTTGAAATGTCTAGGGCATGGGGAGTGCTCTTGCTGGAAATGGCTGGACGCTGTAGATTCCAAGCACTGGATGGCTGTGAAATGTCCCCCACCCCACCCCAAGGTCAAGTTTCGGAGCCTGCTAGCTGCGTGCGCCCCTTTCCCTCCCTTCCCACCCCACAGGTGATTGGAGCCAAATTTGGGGAGGGGGTGCTCCAGGAAGGGCAGAAAACATTCTTCACAAATACGCTCCGCTCCCTCCCCCCAAACCAGGGCGGTGTGGAATAGAACGGACGACAAGAACGCAGACTCAGTGGACCTTGGATATCTATTCCCTCCCTCCCCCACCCCGTCCCCGAATAATCAGCAACTAGGAACCAGAGGTGTTTAAAGCTCGGCCTCCCTAGCGCGGTGGCGCACGGGGCTGGGGAGAGGTCAGGGAGGGGGTGGTGGGGGTGGGCGCTGCGGGAGCCGGGGCAGAAACCCCGCCCCCTAGTCCTCTGCGTTGGTTCGGTAGGCCTCGATGAGGCCCTCGAGTGAATGCACGAAGCCGGACACGCTGCAGATGCCGCCGATGACAAAGATGGCCACATCGAAGAAGACCTGGTGCCACAGCAGCTTGCGCCAGAGCAGGCGCAGGTGGAAGAGGCTGGGCAGCAGGAAGCAGAGGCCAGCGCCGGTGAGACTGCCGGTGAGACCCATGAGCAGCGCGAAGTGCGGCACGTAGATGGCCATGAGCAGCGTGAAGACCACCAGCGCGCAGCGCAGCGTCAGCCCCCACGACTTAAGGCGACCGTCACCTCCGTAGCAGGCGGGGAAGAAGGCACGGCTGCCTTCCTGGAAGAGAGACTTCTCCAGCACTTCAACGGCCGCGAAGAAGGGCAGTGGGTAGGACAGCAACGCCTTGGCCACCAGGAACAGATTGACCACAGCACGGATGGAGCCTGGTAGGTTATCCGTGATGACCTCCTTGGTCTCGTCGGCCCAGGTGAGGTAGGCGACGAGTGCGAAGAGACCCTTGAGCACGCAGGCGGCGATGTGCGTCCAGTTCATCATGCAGTGGAATTCGCTGGGCTGCTGCATATTGCCTTCGAGCGAGGGCAGAAAGATCTGCGATGTGTAGCTGAACACGATGATGCCGATGGAGATGGGAAATTTCTTGACGTCGATGTAGAACTTCACCTTCTCCCAGGCCCAGTCACGCGCGCGAGAGAGACAATAAGCGATGACCAGGATGTTGATAACGAAGTGAGCCAGCGTGCACAGTAGACTGAACTTGGACACGGCCTTGAGGTTCTTCAGGAAGGCGCAGGGCAGGAGCACCGCTGTGGCGATGATGGACCAGGACTTTTGCGACACGGGCAGCCCAGGGAAGCTATTGTACATGAGGTTGCCGCTCACCACCACGTACAAGATGCACGTCATCACCAGCTCGATGATCTGCGCCACATTGACCACGCGGCCGCCCAGCGTGGGGAAGCGAGGAGCGCAGCATGCGTTAGCTATGGCCACGTAAGAGTCCCGTACGCGCACAACCTCGCCATCTTCGTTCTCCTCGTACAAGCATGCGATGAGGATCTTGCCGGTGTAGCAACAAACCACTGCAGCGAAGATGATGAGGAACAACCCCAGGTAGCCGCCGTGAAGGATGGCGTAGGGTAGGCCCAGCACAAACATGCCCTGTGGTGCAAAGAGGCAACCAGACCCAGGAGCTCAGCGGGCGCAACCTTGGAAGTATAGCCCAAAACTATCGCTAGGGGGCACTAGGGGAGGAGGACTTGAGCCTAAACCACCAAGAGGAGAGGATGGGGGAGGGGTGGTGAATCCTTGTGAAAGGGGCCCTAATGCAGAATTTGAGTGTAGTGTTGGAAGGAAGGCTTGTGGGGGGTGGGGGTGGAGGAGGCTGAGGGTAGAGGGGAATATAGAGATTCTCGGAGACAGTTCCTGGGATACAATCAGAAGAGGTGATGGAAAGCAGAGATTAGAAAGAGCACGGTCCCCAAAGAGCTGGGTACTGGATCTAAGGTGGCCTAGACTGGAGAGCTCATTAACCAGGGAAATACGAGTGTCTAAGGGTCAAACCGGAGGAGAGGAGGTCGGATAGAACAGGCTGAAAACGAAAGGAAACCAGAAAGGAAGAAATACGCAGCCACTTTGGGTAGGCTCGGGGCTTTGGGGAATGGAGAAGGGCAAGGAACATGGGCTTGGAAATAAGAAACCCTAAGACAGGGCTGGAGTTGGGACGAGGCAAGCCCTAAGAAGGGTACTGAGTGGGATCTGGGAGGAGATCAGAGTAGGGACCTTTCTAACCCAGGAAGCCGGACCGCTGCGGGAAGCCAGAGCCAGCAGGTTTCTAGAGCCCCGTGGGATGGAAGGGCCAAAGTTGTGCAATGTCGTTTATAATTTACACGTAGAAGAAAAGCTAACGAAATATAAGATTTCCAAGGCCTGCGCACCACCTCCCTATTTTTCTCCGAGCAACAGAACAGAACCTTGAAAGACCCAGGGAGAAGCACCTGAAAACCACGAAGGCGGCCAGGACTCCAACCCGGTCCTGTATTCTGCCAAGGCTGTCTCTCCAGTCGCAGGTAGAGACAGCTAGGTACCTATCCCTTTGAGTCTATGGTCCAGAAAAACCCAGCTGCCGCCTTCCACGCCTAAGAAACCTACGTTCTCTGTCTTAACGACTCAACACTCCAGAGATGCTAAGGAGCCAAGACACAGAGTCCATGGGCTCCCAGAATCAAGGCCTTCTCCCTCCCAGAAATTGGGGCCCATCCACCTCTACCAGCTCCCGGGGTTGTTTGGGGAACTCCAAATCCTTCAGCAGAGGAGTTCCCTGCTCCTGGTGGGAATGGGACTCGGACAGGGGATGGGATCAGGTTACAGATGGCGAATTTGGAGGCCTAGGGCAGTTCTCCTTCTGTGGAGAGGATTGGCCCGTAGGTGAAGGAGCTTTTGCGGTGCAGCCGGGATTTCGGGCGACAAGGGCCAGTCTGCGCAGCTGCGTGGTGCGGAGTCTCGCTAACCATAGATGTTCTTATGTGCTGCTAATTTGTCTCCAACAAAGCTGCACGAGTCAAGTCTGTGGTGTGTGCTTGTGTGTGCACGCGTTATGATCAAGCTAGTACACGAGAACTTGCTGTGTGAATAGGGAGCGTCTTGGGGTACAGGCAAGTGCATCTGGAGTAACCCTGCGAACTGTAAATAGTCGCATGTCATATGCCAGTTTGTAGGGGGAAAGGGGCTGAGGGTACGTGTCTGCCTCTGTACGTGTGCACGATTTCTACGTGTGTCCGGAGGAGGAGACTCCCAGCTCAGCTGCGCTCCCCCCCCCCCCGCCCCGGAAAATGCAGCTGTGACTCTATTCCGGAGCCCAAGGCAAACTCCCTTCGGATCTTGGTTTTCGTTTTTCCTCACCCCCTCCCTCAAGGCCCCAAGTCCTTCCCTATTTTTCCAATTTTTACAGGGTCTCTGGAATTGCCCCTACCGCCCCCTCCCACCTCAGCTGGGCTGTTCTGCAGCAGGGGCAGTAAGATGAGGCTATGTGGATCTGAACAGGACACCATCTGGGGGCGTAGATTCCCACACAGCTAGGAAGGTTGGAGAAGGGGGGGAATAAATTCTCGAGTCCTGAGCGTGTGTGTGTGTGTGGGGGGGGGTGAGGCCTAGACCTCTGCGGGGTTCCTGTGGGGGCTGAGCCTGCAATCATAGCTCAGGTGGGGGTGACGGCAGTCAGAGCTGGGAATCCCGCGCTCACCTGAATGGCATTTGTCACGTTCCAGCCCGCCTCCCACGCCGTGATCTTGGGCTTGTCGTGACCCCCGAACTCGCCACCCGCTCCCAGGGCCTGGTCTTTGGAGCCAGATGGCGGCAGAGGAGCGCCTCCGCGCTGATAATGGATGTCACCTTCGACGGGCGGTTCGGCGCCCTCGTCTCCGCAGGGCTCGCCTTCTGATTTCAGGATGTCCATCTGCAGGCCCTGGCGATGCTCAAAGTCGAGGTCGTCACAGTGCGCGAAGCCCACCGCCTCCTCATCCGTGGCCGCTTGAAACCCCATCCTGGCAAACATGCCGCTCACCTTGGCCTGGGACTTGTTGGACACGGACGTGGCCACATTGGTCAGCTTGCTACGGAGTAGGGTGGCCATGGCGGCGGGGCAAGAGGAAAGGACAGAAGGGTCTGAGGACGCGGAGAGCGCGTGTCAAGGCAGCGAGGGCCGCTATCTCCCCTGGCTTTTGAAGCGGGGCCCCAGGACGCTCTGGCTCATGACCCTCGCGCCTGGCGTTCGAGGCTGGCTCTGGGCGTAATAAGCTGGCTTTCGGTGGGACCGGCCGGACAGGCGACGAGTGCTCTGCAGAGCTGGCGCGGGTGCCGGCTGGGCTGCGGAGGGCGGCGGCGACGGCGGCGTCAGAGCAGCTACGCGAGGCTGGCGCGGCGCCCCCACGCGGGCGCAGCCCAATGCGCTCGCACCCCTCGGAGTCAGGCGGTGCGTGGGCGGAGGGCGGAAAGGGGATGCAGCCCAAGCCAGGGGGCGGGAGATGGGGGCCAGGAGAAGGAAAAGGGGGTATGGAAGGTTTCAGAAGTGTGACAGGGGCTGGAGAAGGGCACCCTTGAGAAGTCAGCGGGCTGGAGCACATGGAGGCCCGAGTGGGGGGCCCCCCAAGTGCTGCATTTCTGGAGGAGGTGCTAAGCGGGCGTCCTGGCCCGTCCCATCTCGCCGCCGCCGCCGCCGCAAGGAGGGAGGAGTTCAATGTGGGCTGGTTCTCGAGGTCCTCCACCCCCCGGCCAACCCTCCAGAGTCCCCAAGCTGTGCAGCCCCAGAACTTCTGACTTGACATCCCGATAGCCATTGAGACAGTTACGGGTCTCTAGCGGAGCCGGGCGAGCGAGTGGGAGTCCATCTCCCAGCTTTTGCTCGCTCCTAAATCTTGCCACAAGTCCATCTTGGTGAAAGAAGTGACCGTCTTGGATCACTTTTAAAGACATTCAGCCCCAGACTGGACCACCTAAGCTGTTCCTGCCGTCCGGGGATGCCACAATGGAAGCGAGTAGCTCGCCAACAGCTGCTCTTCAGATGCGCGCAAAGTGGAGGCAAAAGGCTGACAGTTCGCTCCCCCAACCCCAGCCCCCTCTTTCTCTTCATATGGAGGTTTAGAAGGAACAGGACTCTGAGGATGCCTCTCGGTAGCAAATGAAAGGCGGGATTATGGCCCGGCGAACCAGGGCGCAGATACTCGGGTGCGCTCGGTCAGGCTCGGATCACTGCCGCTGGACTGTGAGAGCTTGGATGTTTCTGTTGAGTGTCGTGCGTATGTGTGCGAGCACGAAGATCCGAGAGATCCAGAGACAAAGACATCGCATCAGATACCGCTGTGGGTCGGCGTTGTGTGAAGTCTGATCGTGAGGTTTGGTAACCGAGTGTTTCCCGTGTGTAGTTTTGTGCGCAGTGGAGTCTCCGTGCAGAGCTGGTGTTCCTGAATGGTGTTGCCTGCGTGTGTACAAGCGTCGGTCCTTTGTCGTCTCCAGGAGGTGCGGGTCGACCGAGGCTGCCTCATCTAGGTTCCTGCCTTGTGTCCTCAGCTAGGTTCTTTCTCTAACTCCTGAGCAATAAACCCGCAGCAGTCCCAGCCTAAATAAAGAGGTAGCCTTGTACTGGGCTGTGGAAAGCTGAAAGAAATGATAATGATTCCCATCCCTCATGTCCCCTCTGGAGACTCTCTGTGGGAACCCCAGTCTCTCCTTCCCCTGCGGTATTTTTAGATTAGCCCAGGTCAGCGCACAAGTAGGGCGGCCTGAGGGCTTTGACCAGGGAATAGGAGCTGCCAGGACTAGACAGGCTACCCTTAATCCCTCCCCTTTCAATTTAAGCGCCTCAAGGTCTCCGGAAGAGGTCTCTCTCCAGGCAGGGGACCTCCATACATGAGTGCTCCTCATCCCCCACTCACGCATCCCTTCCTCACATGCTCACTGCAAAAATTCCCCACCTCCTGCCAAACCAAGATCAAACCCTTCCTTCCACTAGCATGGCAAATTCTGGTCACCTCCAGCCACTTGATGGAAGCAAAGACAGGACAGAGATTCCTTCCTGGTAAGTAGTATGCTCAGGCATACCCCCTTTTCAAAAAGGCTTTGAACAGAAGGGACCCTCCAGCCCAGAGGTTTGCCCTACAGTTTCCTCCAGACAAGGGTTTCCATCACTCACCTCCTCCCCTGCCTCTTCTTCCTAAAGGAATTCTTCTGGCCTACCTGGCTTATGTAGGCAGAGGGATCTCCTGCCTCTGCAGTGACCTCTTGTGCCCCCAACACACACACACACACACACACACACACACACACACACACACACACACCTTAAGATAGTCATGGATGCCTTTTTTGACAAGCAAGTCCAAAGCGTTTACCTTCTCTTTCCTTTTTCGTAGTGTTTTGTTTTTGTTTTGTTATAGGATGAGAGTGGGCTATGGGGTTCTTTCATTAGTGAGAAATGGGACCATTTATTTATTTACTTGTTCAGTGCACCTTTTTACCATCCTTACTGTGTATAGCTATTCTGTTGAAATTACCAAAGCAAGTGTGGTCTTCACCTGCACACTCCTCACCCCAATCTGCAGTTCTGAGACCTAATTCTGAGAGAACACTTGACTTATCCTCTCTTCCATCTTCAAATATCCTGACAGAGGCTCTTTTCATCCCTAATTTTATAGAGTATCAAACCCTCATCCCTGCAACATGATGAAGTGTCTGGCTCAAGGTCATCCAGAATCCAAGAGAAAGCCACCTTAGAACCCTGGGAGCTAGATGATTCCCCCAGAGAACCTCCCCCTATGTAAACCTCCACCCCTCTCTGTTGTTTGGTCTTTGATCCTTTACTGCCCAGAGAGATAAAATCCAAAATCAGATCTCAGTTCCTCTGGTTAAAATGAGCTGTGAACAGCAGTTGGGAAGGACCTCCTCCTGCTGTTTGTGGTAAATGCCTCTTCCTAGGCTGAAAGTGGCTGTGGCAAGCTCCAAAGCAGCCTGTCACTTACAAGGTAATCCTGCTTCATCGTATCCCAGCTCCAGGATGTTGGGCTATCTTCCTAATTATTCTAATTTTATTTTCTCATCCCTACTTGTAAGAACAGGCTCATATAATAATTATTCAGAGAATTTAGAGAACTCTTGTATACAAAATGCTTACTGTGTGTTTTGCACCTAATATGTGGCAGCCATTGCCACTGGTATTGTTGTTACTGTACCCAATTCCTGCTTATTATTGCTGTAGGGGATGCAGGCGGCTGGGTCTGAGAGTCTGAGCAAACTGGTCTAGAACACTGTCTTTTGTCTTAGCCCCACCTGCCTGCTCCAGTTCTGAGCTGACCTGGAGATAAGGGAATCATGGTCAGAAAGAGGGTCGGGGATGTGAAACCTGGCAAGTGGCCTCAGGAGCTAAAAGACTAAGCCAGTTGGTGATGAGTTGGGACTCTGCATGGCTTCTCTTGTGTCCCCACCTGAGAGGACTCTGAATGGGCTATGTATGACCCTTAGTAGAAACACAACATATACACATACAAGCTGACACACATACACACTCTCACACACACATACAATGACAAACCAAATGACAGAGACACGGAAAAAAGGGACCAGATTCAAATACATTGGATGGGAGACTTATACAGATGGACAGAGCAATTGACAGAACTACATATATACCAAGGACAGATCAGCACACAGACAATGCAAGCTTTGTACCAAGACTGGCCCTTTACTAAAAAATCAGGCACTGAGGAATCATTCTCATAGGCAGATAACGGGTTAGACACATACAAACATAGGGATAGACACAAACATGAAAAATCATTCACAGGCAGGCTCCCAGACATGAGGATGTGAACACAGAAAGAGACACATGATTCACCCTGAGAACAACACTCAGAAACATCCTTCCATGATCACTGATTGTAAAGAAGCAAGAACAAAGGGGAGGGGCTGGGAGAAAACACACAAGAAGAAAAAGAGACTGCCAGGCAGAGCCACAAGCCAGCTGGACACAGAAGAGGTACCACAGTCTTCCCCTCTGACCCCCCCAAATCCTGTGCTAAGAAATGGGGAGGGAGATGAAGCTGTAGCTCTCCTGTGGGGTTCCCCTGCCTTGGGAAAACTTGCTGATGGTATAGACAGAAGCCCCAGGACTCCCTCAAAGCTATAGATTCAGGGATGAGGATTCTGGGGTCCAGGGAGGGGCGCCTCCCTCCTAATGCATGAGCACCATCAGTCATTGAGGCCTTTCAGGATCCAGGGAGTTAAATGTCTGCCCAGCATGGTTGGAATCCACTTTGGGGGAAAAAGTAGGGTTAAATAGAACTGGGCTTATCTCCCAGAGCAGGCAGTGATATAGGGGAGGGGGCCTGGAGCCCTTGAATTAATGGCCTGGAAAGCCTTCATCATGAGCATCATTTCGGGGCTGAATGATCACAGACAGACCCCCTTTCCCCGCCCCCACAGTAGCTCAGAGCCCCCCTTTGCCTTTTCTGTCATGTGCCTTTTCCTGCTGAGGGGACAAGCTCTGACATCCTGTGGTTGAAGCTTTTTAAGGTTTTTCTAAGCGCAGAGAGGAGCCATGGGTATTGCCCAACAGTAGAACCAGTTTTCCTCATGCTGTGTCCACAGGCACAAAGGAGGGGCCAGACAGCCAGGCAGAAGTCCTCCAAGTGGGCAGGACAATATGAAACAAAGATCCTGACTTCTGCATTCAGAGGGTGTAAGGGCCACCTTTGCTGGCTCAGGGGGTGACACATTCAAGTTCATTGGTGACTGTAAACCTAGAAGGCCTCCTTGCTGAGGTGGTGACATGTCCTTTCCTGGGGACATCCAAGCAGAAGCTGAATGTCCTATCAGAGACAATGTCCAAGGGATAATAGATTTCACAACTATTGGGCTTCTAGATTCATGCTTTCTGTGCTGAGAGTTCTGGAAAACACCCAGGGGGCAAGGGACATGTGGGCATAGTTCTCACCTTGGTCCCTTAAAGCCTTAGGAAGCTGATCATAATTGAAGGAAGAGCTCTGGACCTGATTGGTGGGGTAAACCAATGATGCTCTCCTTTGTGAAAACACAGACCTGCTGTCATGGGGGGGGCAATAAAAACATGTCATCTTTATTTTTCACTATCACACAGCATAAATATTCATTTTGGGTTCTCTAAATCATCCAGGAACCATATATAATCTAGTGACCTAAGTCTGGCTCTAAATTCTGACTTCTGTAAGTCTTTGAGGTAGATGTGGCTCCTCTGCTCATATTTTCTTCTGTGTAGCTGAAAGCTAGTCAGTGGAGTACTGTGATTTTTATTTGGGCAAGCTTGGGAACCATTATCAGATTTTGGAAGTTCCTTTTGGAACCGGGGCTCACTACATACACTAATGGAGAGAAACATCAGGACAGAGACCCTGGTCCCAGAAAGCTATGTCACAAGGATCCTGGACTCTGGGAGCTCAAAAGCACTATGAACTGGCCTCCTACACCCCTGGGCCTGCTGGGACAGAGTTAGTCTTTATCCGGGGTTGTAGGTGTGCTTGATGCTATTGAAAGCACTCTCTGGGGATGTTTCCCTATTGTCTCAAGGTGAGACATATTCAAATACATCAGTGACTGTCGGTCTCTTTTGCCAAGGTCATCCTCTACCACCACAGTGATTTTAAAGCATTGCCTGCAGGACTGGACATGGGGAGATGATGTTGAATAGTACCAACAAGGGGAAAGGGAAGGCTGGGAGGGGAAATGATGGGGATGAGAGGTGTATTGGATTACTGCAGCTAAGGGAGTGGCCCTTGGTTCAGCTAGAAGCTTCTTTAGTCAGTCTTTGCTGAACAAAACCTACACTCAAGTTGGACTCATTGGCATAGGCAATTGGGAGATGGATTTGGAGGCTAGCCTGAGCTACATTGTAAAATTCTATTAAAAAAAAAAAAAAACTAAAAAGGGAGGGGACAGTGAGATGGCTCAGCAAGTACAAATACATAAAAAAAAATTTACCTGATGATCTGCTTTTGATCTCCAGACCCCAAGTAGGAGAGAACTGACTTCCTGGGGTTGTCCTCTGATCTCTATGTGTCTGTGCACATGTATACACACACACACACACACACACACTATACAAACAGACACTACAATAATAATTATTATAATAATAAATCCCAAACAAAACAAACAATGATGAGGCTGTAGCTTGCCTGGCATGCACATAAACAGAGTGTGCTATGACCTGCCTCATCCAGACTCTAGCAGCTCAGAGATCAAGGCTTCCTCTCCACCACAGCCTTTGTGGACATTTGATGGGGCTATAGTCCCCCATCCAGACCGACCTTGGTGAGTTCATGGCTCAAGGACTCAGTCTAGAATCTTCTACCAGATGCTTCTTTCAATTCTATTGAAAGCTAGAGTTAGTTGATATCAAAGGTAACATTTAGGGCTGATGTGATGACTTTGTGGGTAAAAGCACTTGCTGGGCAAGCCTGGTGATCTGAGTCCAGTTCCTGGAACCCACTAGGGAAGAAGAGACTCTACTTTTGAGTTCTTCTCTGACCTCCACACATGCTCTGTGGCATTCTCTCTCTCTCTCTCTCTCTCTCTCTCTCTCTCTCTCTCTCTCTCTCTCTCTCTCTCTCTCTCTCACACACACACACACACACACACACACACACTAATACCACTAAGAATTTTTAGTTAGCCTGGTCTACAGAGTGAGTTTCAGGATAGCTAGGGCTACACAGAGAAACCCAATCACAAAAAAAAAAAAAAAATTTTTTTAATTTATTTTATTTGATGTGTGTGGATGTTTTGCCTGAATGTATGTCTGTGTACCACATATATGCCTGTGTCCTCAGAGATTAGAAGAAGCATCATATACCCTGAAACTGGAGTTACAGATGGTGAACCACCATTTAAGTGCTGGGAACTGAATTCAAATCCTTTGCAAGAGCAGCAAATGCTTTTAACCATTGAGCCATCCCTCCAGCCCAATAACAATTTTAGAAAATATTTAGTAGATGTTCATTCTCCGCTAGGTCAATCAAGACTAAACGCCCAATCTGAGTTACAGCGCCATCAGATCTCATAACATCGCCGTGGGTGTGGATAAGTTTCCTGTCCATTTTAGAGATGCAGGCATTGGAATACAAGATTAAGTAACTTCTCCAGTGCCTCGCAGAAAAGTAGTGGTGGATCTACAGTTCAAACCCAAGAGCAGAAAGGCTCTCATAGCCTCAGTGCTTCAGGCAAGTCTGCCACGAAGAGCTTTGGTTTCAGGACTGGGGGTGGGATGGGTTGCAACCTGTTATGACGCCCTCTGGTTGAACACATCAGTTCTTGAGCATTCCACCATCGACTCTATGATGCTCAGAGAAGCTTGTAGACATCTGGCCTCACTGGCTGGACTTATGTCCTGGGCTTTCCAACCTCAAGAACACAGGGTTCTTCCCGAGAGATAACTTAGTTCTGTGGCCGACAAAGGGTCCTGGGATATTTGCTGGTTCCTAGAATGGCATGTGTGAGTTCATCCTGAGAAATGACAATTTTCCTATTGTATTATTTTATATCTAAAACACCTACCAGCAGATTCTAAGTCTCTAGGGTGACCCTATCCTGCTTTAACTGTCATGGGTCTTATGACAAAAGAAGCAGAGGGAGCCCAAACACAGAATCATAGGGAGCTGTAGTCACGGGGTGAGTGCAATTTAATTTCAACAACACCCCCATCCATCATATTGCATTAATTGTGCTATTTGGAATTTGCCGATTTCATAGCTCTGTTTCGCAGTATTATGTCATATTTGCATTTCCAGCTGTATGTTGCAAAAAGGAGAAGATGTCTGTACCCAGCTTTCAGTCTGTGCCTATTCCAGTAACATTATAATAAAGATAACGTGTCAACTGTTAGGAAGCGGCTGCGGATTCTCTCCCTCTTTGTAACTGGCTTGTGTGTTACTTGAGTGTGAGAAGCATGCGTTTAATTCAGTCTGACCAAGTAGAAAATAAGCGTCACATACTGGTGCCCCCCACTGCCCCTGCCACCTGGATGGGGGGGCACTTCTTTCTCCATTCATCTCCCCCACTGCTGCCTTCGAGGGGAAATATGACAGCATAATGAACAGTTGTACGACGTGCTATAAAGAGGCAATTAAGGGAACCATCAGACTGGGACAAGCCAGTATGACCTGGTTAATAGCTCTGAGCTCTGAGAGGGGCCGTGGGGAGGACTGGCTGAAGGAGGGGGAGGGGGCTTGCTGTTTACAGCGGGGAGCTGAAGTCATTCCAGCAAATGTCAGACAGCAAAGGGCACTTGGCTGCCCTCATGACCGCTGGGTTCAGGGACAGCCCCAGGGTCATGTTGGTTGAAAGCAAAGCTTTACAGCCAACCTTGTTGCTGCTGGTGCCCTTCTCTTGAGCAAGTGACCCCTGGTCTCTTGGCTGAAGTTTTTTCTTCTGTTAAATGGGCTAATCATCCTGGAACTATGCCCCAGCGGTGAGGAAGATGCATTCATTGGCTTTGTTTGGTGTGTATGTGTGTGTGTGTGTGTGTGTGTGTGTGTGTGTGTTCACCAGTGCAGGTGTGTGGAGGCAAGAGGGTAACATCAGGGTATCTTCTTCAGTCATTTCCTAGGATTACTTTTTGAAACAAGGTCTAGAGTAGCAAAATTCATAGGATGAGTCTCTCTCTCTCTCTCTCCATATATATGGAATATATGGAATTTATTAGACTTACAGGCTACAGTCCTACTAAGCCAACAATGATGGGTTATGAGTAGAAGATCCAAGAATCCAGAAGTTGCTCTGTCCACAAGGCTGGTCTTCAGCAGATGCTGGAATTCTTAAGAAGTAGGCTCTAATGCCAATGCAGGAGTGGACCTGCTAGCAAGGTCAGAGCAAGCAGGCAAAGCACAAGAGCTTCCTTCTTCTATGTCCTTAATCTAGGCATCCAGCAGAGCTTCCTTCTTCTATGTCCTTAATCTAGGCATCCAGCAGAAGGCATGGCCCGGGTTAAGGCTGTGTCTTCCTACCTCTAAAGTCCGGACTAGAAGTGGATTCACTCACTTCAAGAATAATCTCTCACAGGTGTGCCCTCCATTTCTGTATGGTAGCTCATCCCAGATATAGTCAAGTTGATAGCCAAGAATAGACAACCAAGAATAACCATCCCAAGGTCTCTCTCTGAACCGAGGCTTCACTGTTCCAGCTAATTGTCTATGCACAAAGTGCCTGGGATCCCCTGTCTCTGTTCCCCAGCCCCGGCTTACAGGTGTGAGGTGATACGGACTCTGATACTCTTGCTTGCACAGCAGACACTCTAGCCAGTGAGCCATTTCTCCAGCCCTAATGGGAGGTTTTTATGGCTGAATGTCAGTGTAGGAAGTTGCACAGCATCAAAAGGAACTTGACTGGAAACTTTCTGTGGTGTTACAATGGGGTTTTCCAGTTCAACACATCTGGGTTTGTGGTGGGTTTGAGAGGCTGATCTGTCCATCTAGGTCCCTCACTGTCCCTAGCATGTGAACTCTCTGAGATTTCCTATAGTGACCCATGGGTCATTTTTTCCTTTAGAATTCCTTGTCTCATCTCCTCAACCCCGACTTGCAGGATGGGGATCCCTAGTGTTGGCCTCACGGCTTCACGGGGTGTCTTGGTGCTGGTGGGAGGCTGATGGTCTCTCTTCCAATGGAGGATAGGGCGTCTCCATCTGGCCAATGGTAAGGCTCAGTGAGTGCTGGTTTTCATTTAGGTTGCAGGCTTTGGTAGGTGTGTTTAGCATGCTGTACATAGCGGCAGTAGAGTAAGGGCTTGGCAACCACCTTTGAATCGGTGAAGGAAACATCACCTGAGTCCTGTTATCTTCTATCAGACCTCTGAACACAGCCCCATAGGAAAATGATCCTGCTCCAGTGGTCAGAGATGCACACCATCCATGGAGTGGGCCCTACACATCCCACGCGCACCCCGTGTCTGAATTTCTCAGAGCTCAGGGGATGCTCATCTTAAAATAGGAAACTAGTGTGCACAAGGGTCTGCACAGTTCCCATCCCCCACCCTCACCCCGATGCTGTGGATAGAAGCGGTTCTGACAGACAGCCCAGGGACAAAGGGGCAATCAGCAGTCATTAGGGCTCATTAAAGGACAGCTCAAGAATTGCCTGGAAATCCCAGCATGCTCCTCACTCCAGATGAAAAGGGTCTGAATCCTTGGGCTCTTTCTTTCAGCACCCACCCCAGAGGAGGACTGTGCCAGGGCCCTGGGGCTTTATTACCCTCAGGCCTGTGTGCTGGCATCCTGTACCACTGCAGGCTGCCGTTAGGGACACAATGCCACTCAAAGCCAAGTTTGGTCCACATCATGGAACCATCCTCTATGTATTGCTCAGGTTTGAATCCTGGAGCTCAGCATAAAGCCTATCAAAGAGGAGACTCTCCACAGACCTATGGGAAGACCACAGTAAGGACAGCCAGACAAGGCCAGATGGGGTACTGAGCACTCGTGGGGAGCCTGGACTTGGGGAGGTGGGAGTGGGTCCCTAAGCCACCCAGCTCTGAGCTTCAGCAAGCCTGTACTTGCCTGATTATCCTCGCCCCTGCTGGGATGTTTTCCTCTCCCTTTGGGCCTCTGATCTTATCCAGGGAGTCTTGCTGGACCATCCAGCTCACCGTGGTCTGTGGAAATGGTTTCTGCCTTCCTCCTGCTGTATAGTGACTCTCTGGGGTGCATATGGGCCTAGTCCGAATCCTCCCAGTGTTTATCATAGATGGTTTTCATGAATCAAGGATTCTTCCCTTTTAATGTGCTGAGTGTCCCTCATGCATCATCTCATGGTATCCTCAGTGTCAGCCTAGTCCAAAGGAGCATTCCTGGAAGGATCCTGAGGTTCCCATGACAGAGGCAGCATGGCTTTAGGAAAGCTGCAACCAGGGCCTCTCCTTGCTTCTCTCAGATTACAAGAGATTGGACAGAACTAGAGGCTTGGCTCCAGCTAGCCAAAGAGACAGCCTCAACCAGGGAAGGCACCTTTGAGATGGAGGGTTCAGGAGCAGTTAGCATTGAGTTTGATGTCTTGCTAAGACAAGCAGAAAGAGGTTACCCTGGGGCTCCAGTGTACATCAGTACTTTCAATGTCCCTTGATGTCCAAGCATGCCCCCTGCAGGACTGCTGGGAGCCTCTTGACAAGCTAGAACATCTTCCATTGCGTCCCTCAGGTGGGTGCGGGTGGGATTCATGGAAGCAGGGGCAGGAGTTTCTGTTTTGCCAGTCAACCTCTGGTGTGCCAGATCTCCACACTTCTCCTCTTCACCCTCTTCCCAAAGTGCCCTCTGCCCTCCCCTCAGAGACCTTTTGTGATGTTTTCGTCTCTAGCAGCCACAACCAGCTCTGCCCCTCAGCCACCATGGAAGTACATCCAGGGACCACAGGCGACGACACACAACAGAGATGTGTTATTTAGGGAAATGACTTTGAAAAGCCTAAGGCTCCTGGGAATCCATCTAATGCTTCTGATCCATGATCAATAGGTGAGACCCCCAAGCCCATAATTAGCTTGAGCACTTGAGGAGAGAGGCTGGAAGGAGGTATTCACTCAGTGTCCGTGTGGCAGGCAAAGGACACAGCCTCTTACTTAGCCTTTTCCCGGGGCAGAAAGTTCCTGTGTTTGCTCTCTTTCTAAATTCACTTTCATTTCATGTGACTCAGAAATGTATTCATCTACATGGTCACAGTATGAGATGCCTGTGGTGAAGGCTTTCCTTTGATTTGAACTGCTTGTGGTTTATCCTGGAGAGATGCCATTTGCCTGTGACACAGTGTGAACCACACAGACACGTGTCCTATTTACCCCTCTTGTTTATTTATTCTCTTGTTTGTTTATACTTGCTTTGCTTTTTTTCTTTTTCTAGACTAAAACCATTTTCTAAAATTGTGCTTTATGTGTATATGTGTGTGTGCATGGGTGCACACACCATGAGAGAGTGTAGAGCTCACAGGACCACTGTGGGGGGGACTCATTTCTCTCTCTTGACCACATGAGTTGCTAAGATTAAATTCAGGTGGCATCAGGTTTGGCTGCGAATGCCAAATCTGTTGAACCACCTTTGTGGGCTTTTAGTGTTTTTTATTTGCATATGTAATTTTCTATAATAATGTGATTCATATAATATGCTTGGTCTACTCACCTCCTCTGTCACCCTCTCCTGTCCCCTTTCACTGATATTGTGCCCCCCCATGGCACTGATATCTTTTTACTTTTATTTTGTTTTGTTTTTAACCTGAAGAGTTTCATTATGATTGCTTACGGTGACATAAGTGAGAGCAACATACCATTGGCTATACCGTGGAAGAAAATCTGCCTTCCCCAGCAGCCATCAACTGCCATGAATCCTCGTGAAGGGGTGGAGCCTGATGCTAAAGGACAGGAAGTGGATGGGATCAATATTCTGCTGGTTTTTTTTTTTTTTATGTAAAGCACAGTATTCTCCATCCTTTGTGTACTTTGGTTTTTAAAAATTATCGTTGGAAATCTTTAATTTAAAAATGTAGAAATTAAGATGGGGTGGGGCTTGAGAGATGGTTCAAAGTTCAGAACACTTGCTGCTCTTACAGAGGACCTGGGTTTGATTCTCAGCACTGATGTGTCCATAATTGGAGTTCCAGGGATCCAGCGCCCTCTTCTGGCCTCTGTGGGTAGCAGGCATTCATACACGAACATATATACACACAGGCAAAGCAATCATACACACAAAAAATAAAAATAATAAATGTTGGCTGTGTTTTGGTTTGGCTTTTTTTAAAGGCAAGTTAGCTTAGCTCTGACTGCCCTGCCACCCTGGCAAAAATAATAAGTCTTTCAAAACAAAATTTTCAAAAATGTGTAGATTATTCACCATTTTAAGGAGCAGAGAGTAAACAATGGTCTTTACATTTTCTTCCCTTTCACTTATAAGCTTTGTGCTCTGTGGCCCAAAAATAGATTTTTTTCTTCTTCTTTCTCTCTCTGTCCTCCCTCCCTCCCTTTCCCATCCCTCCATCTCCCCCTTTCTTCATTCTCTAATGTTGTACTGGGTACTGTGCTTAATGTTGGGGCTACAGAAATAAATTTGCTCACCTTCCTTCCTCAGAGAAAATGGAACAAACACAGCACCCCTAGCAAGCTGTGACTAAGAGAAGGGCAGGCCTGGCTTCTTTTCATGCCCACACCTTGTATCTTGCATGCCACTGACGTGTATATGCCAATCTGCCCATCTTAATGTCCAGAGGAATCAACTGCACCCATTCAGAGGCAGTAATGGCCCAGGTAGAAAGACTTCTAAGGACCTTTAAGAGGGGGGTGGATCTAAGATCTTTTTTACTAATTTTTTTATAGTACTAGAAACATAGGGTTTAATGTGGGGAAAATGCAGACCGTGGAACAGGGGAAAGGCACACAGGAAAGACGACTTCCGTCCAAGCCTCCCTTCCCAGCAATCAAAGTGCACTATGGGAACCGTGGAGTACTGTGCAGTGTTTATCATCAAACATAATTCAGTTTTTCGTCCCATCCTTTCTGTGTTTGACAGTGTCATGGAGCACAGGCAGAATAAGCTGGCCTTGAACTCCTGACCTTCCTACCTAAACCTCCCAAGGTCTACATTTAATGAAAGCAAATTTATTATCAGAATTTAAGTGGGTCTCTGGGGAATAATTCCCCCCCCCAAAAAAAAGCCTATTGTATTCCTATGTTGTAGTGTGGGCACATAAGCACAGGTATGCGTGTTCTGTGCTATGCAATCAGAGGTCAAAGGACAATGTTCAGGTGACAGTTGGCCTTCTCCTTCCACTGTGTGGATTCTAGGAGTGACCTATGTCATCATGTTGTCTAGCAAAACACTTTTACCTGCTGAGTGGTCTCTCCAACCTTCTGTTATGTTCTTAATACCAGAACAGAAAGTGATACCCAACCAAGCTTGCTGCCTAGGGAGGGGTACAAAGAACAAGATGAGAGAGTCCCATAGACCTGCCATTGTGTGAATGAAATACCACAATTACTTGTGATGGCCATCTCCTGTGTTAGGAGTGCTTGACACATCCAGGCCTCTAATGTTACTTAGAATAAGGCTATAGCAGGGCCCATCCTCAAGATACACACTCACTATTTATTAATACTGAAGTCAATCAGTGTCTCAGCAATCACGAGGTGGATATGCTTGTCACCCCCACTTTGTAGACAGGAACCTGGGGTACAAAGAATAAGTAAGGTATCTAAGCCAAATACCAGTGAGTAGCATAAACAGGTCTCTTTGATTCTAGAGTCTGTCCTGTTACCACTGTGTAATACCATCCCCTAGAGACTGGTCTACCTCTCTGGATCTCAGCATACCTTATCAGTAAAATAGATTTCACAGGCCATCAAAGGACTGATTTAAGGATTTAAAGAGACAGTGCTTATGGAGCGTGGAGTATCATGCCTAATGACTGCTATTAATGTGATCTGAGATTATTACCAGCAATGCTGCCATTCTCAGGCTGCTGGGAAGGGGTCACTTAGGGGCAGAGCCCTGAAAAGACTTTGTTTTGCTCCCTGAGGAGGGGAAGGTGTGGAGTGAGGAGGGCTCATTGTTTTAATAAACTCACTCTCCATCTCAGTCCCCTCTCCGCTTCTCCCCAAACCTGGCCCTCTGTTGGCATGCTATGCTCCCTCTGGGCAGGGGAGTCTGTTCTGGTCCCATTTCCATTACACACTCCGCTGAGCATAGGAGAAGGGGAGCCAGCGGCCAGCCGGCAGTAATTAATTGCCTATTTGGACTCCTGCTGTGGCCTAGAAGGAAGAATGCTGGACAGCTCCCTCCTGGCCGGGGCCATTGAATCTGGAAGCACCCGGCCCTGCTCATCTGGCCACAACCATCTACTCTGAATCCATGCCCAGGCTGGGAGGGACCCGGGCAGCACTGAAGTCACATCTGTTCACTTGGGGCAAAGTCAACAATGCTTCCCCTAGTATTGCTTCGGTTACTTTCTCAGAGAGCACCACCCACCGTGGGGCTTTCTGGAAGGCGAGGAGGGCAGCCCCCAGTCTGAGAATAAAAGCACCCTGAAACAAAAGTTTTGGATCTCTGGGTCTCAGTCCTGTTTTTTCCTACACATTGGCTATGCCACTTTGGGCAGGGCACCAGTCATCTCTGGATGACCACTGTCCTCAATAGTGACAACAGCCCA
This sequence comes from Sigmodon hispidus, assembly GCA_004025045.1. Taxonomy (NCBI): domain Eukaryota; kingdom Metazoa; phylum Chordata; class Mammalia; order Rodentia; family Cricetidae; genus Sigmodon; species Sigmodon hispidus. The sequence goes on from PVIH01000383.1 coordinate 365,903, forward strand.
CCTTATCCAAGTTTTCACCTCGAGGATTTAGTTTCCTGCAGTCAACTGAGCTCTCAAAATGCTATTTATTCTGACTCTACCAAGAAAGGAGACCACATTGCTCTTAGCATGCTCTGTAATATACATTAGAACTGTCCAGGCTGATAGCTATTGCAATCAATCACTTTGTGTTTTATTTATAAGCTAAGGTGTCCCATACTGTGCACACACACTGTAAGACACTTAGGAATATGGCTCAGTCCTGCCTGGTGTTTAAGCAGTCACTGCAGGCTTCTGGCATCTCCTTCACAAACAGGGCTGTTGACTCTCACCCTCCTGAGCGAGATAGTCACTGCAGAGGCTATTCTCTTGGTGTGTCACTGCTGTTTCACACTAGTCCTTCAACCCTCTGGTCTAGGTGAGGAGGTCTGCCTTTTAGGCTTCCGGGACAGGTGTATCCTGGCTTAGACCCCAGTGGGGATTTTTTATTTTTATTTATTTTTATTTTATTTTATTTTATTTTTTTACCAAAACTGAGGTGTGTGTCATGGGTGGGGAAATCACTGTTACTTTCAAGCAACAAAGGCCTAACTGACCCAAGTTTGGTTTTAATTTTCCACATCAAGGGCCTCACAACAGCTTGTAATTCCACCAGACTTGCCTGAGGACCTCAAGGCCCTGTACAATCTCCCATCTCCGCAGATGCCTTCTGCCTTTTTCATTTTACCCAGATTGCTTAAACTGGCTTCTCATGTTCTTTCTTGCTCCAGGAATTGGCACTAACTGTGCTCACACCTGCAGTATCCTCTCTTTCAGCATGCATTGGCTTGCCTCTCACCTCTTCTAGCCTTTACTCAGATGCCATTCCTCAGCACTTCTACATGATCTCATGAATGGCCCAGGCCAGCTCTTAGGACCAGAGGAAGCCTCAGGCTGAGAAAAAGTGTGAACTGGGCACCTGAGATGGGCATTGGTCAATGGGCTCTGGAACTATCCACCAAGACTTGAGATCAGCTATGTGGGGAAGCCTCAACAGCCTGCCTGAGGACATTACTGAGCCAACACTCTACATCCTTACCTTCCATACAGCTTAAGGATCCTTGTCATTGTGGTATTCGAGACAGCACACTGGAGACATTTAAAAATAAGTTTGTTTGAGGCTCTCTGACTCCATCTATGCATGAAAGAGCCCCAGGACAGTGTAGGGGCAGGCTAGAATGGTGAGTGAGGCTGTGTGTAGTGACACAAATTGGCACCTACCCCCGAAACAAAGCCTGAGCTCAGAGCATGAGGACTGACCTTCGGGCAGCTGGGTCCCATCAAAGAGGGGTCTTTTATATGCCCTACATTCCTGCAGTAAATTGCCAATGCAGATGGTGGGGCTGCCCAAGGGAAGAAGGCAAGCTTATCAGAAAGCAATACAATCTGATGATGTCCATCCTGCTTCCCACCCAGCCTGAGCAGAGGAATGCTGTCCAGATGGAGATACCAGAGTTGCAGCTGCTTCAGATCTGGGCAGACTTGGGTTTTCAGGAATGGCCCTGGCAGGGCCGTGACTGTGGGAGGAAGTGCTGGATACAGGGGTGTAGGTTGGGTTGGAGTGGGGTACACGCATAGCTTGTGGCCTCAAGAACACTGCTTTGGAAATGGAGACTTTAATAGACAGATTAAATGGATCGAGAAATCTCATAGATCAAAGAAGGCCAGGTGTGGTGGCATTTATCTGTAACCCTAGCTCTCAGAAGGTAGAGGTAAGAGCATCAGGAGTTCAAGGCCAGCCTTGGCTAAATAATGAATTTTAGACAAGCCTGGGTTATATAGGACTTTGAGGGATTTTTTTGTTTTGATTTTTTTGTTTGTTCACACACACACACACACACACACACACACACACACACACACACACACACACACACACTTAAGGAGGCTGCAGATATGCCGAAAAGACTTTCACTGTTCAGTCCTCACTTGTCACCTTCCACAACGGACAAGGGTCTCAGGCATCAGTGTGGAAGGGATGGCGCTCCTCCTCATAGCTTTCTTCACTCTGACAGCCTCATCCAGCACTCCTTGAGCCCCTAGAACCAGTGGGTTCATCTCTTGACCTGTCTTAGGATCAGGGTCCTAAGAAGTCACCCTTGAGGCAGTGGTGTAAAGGCTGGCATTTTGTTGCAGGTGATTCTGAAAGCAAGTGAGGAAGGAAGGGAGGGGGGGCATAGAATGAACTGGGAAGGGGCTACTTCTTCTCATCTAGACTACCAGGGTTCAGTTCCACCGGGTACCTCTGGGAGACAGTATAAAATATACCTTTGAGTCTGACTACCAGAGGAATGGGGTGGAGGACTGATTCTTCACTTCCAGCATCCAATGATGATCCCAGAGCAGGTCTTCCCAGGTGTTTTGTTACTGCATAGACTGGGAGAATCAAGA
>PVIH01000384.1:0-117168 GCA_004025045.1 Sigmodon hispidus
AAAAAAAAAAAAAAAAAAAAACAAAGAGTTCAAATATGAAGCTGAGAAGAGGGCTGTCACTTTCCAGAGTCTAACAAGGAAGTTAAACACAAGTAGATTTTATACACATGAAGAATATAAAAGCGATAATAATATATAATTTATCTAGTAAAGAAATAGGACAGATATTTATTAAATTGAGGAAAAAAATAAAATCATTGAATTTATTCACATGTTATAAGATTATTTTGGCTGTTGCTAGAAATCAAACCCCAGGCCTCTGCAAGCTAAGGAAGTATCTTGTTACTGAACAATAATATCCCAAATGTCAATCACTCAAGATTTTACACACTGTTTCAGGAAAAGCATAATAAGCAGTGGCAATTTCCAAGCCTTAATATGAGCAGAAGTCAAAATATGTATACAATTTTTCTATTTCTTTACGGAACTAAATTGATTCTGCTTATTTTCAACTCTAATTTTTTAACTACTAGTCTTCTATTTCAAATGTGTGTCTTACTACAAATCTTTAAAATTATCCAACTCATAGATCTTCAAAAAACAAAATAACTTTCTTTTTCATAGAGCAACGGTGACAGGAATATTTATATCACAGATGGGAATTAACTTTGTCTCTGTCCCCCACAAAGACACAGAAGAGAGAGAAGGTTAGAAAAGTAAAAGTACAAGTGAGTGAAAGAGTGATCCGGACGAGCAGGAGGAAAGGAGAAGGAACTGGCAGAACCATCCAGGACAGTGAGTGGAGGAGAAATCCAGACAAGTATTGTAGAAGGGGGCAATCTACTTTATGTCTGTTTGTGGAGATATACTTTTAATAAACTTAGTCTGCAATATCAGAGTGAACCATAGAGCCAAGCCATGAAGGTCAGGGACTGGTGATGCACACTTTATCTACAGGAATGTTGTTAAGATAGCTGAGTACAGGAAGAAAGAACAATATTTTCAGCTTTCCTGGACACTTTCTTGGTGGGCTGAGGAGAGAAAGAAGTTGGATAGGAAATGCCAGAGAAGTAGGGGTGAGAAGTAGCTGTCGTTGTTTCTCTATTTCTCTGAGATTCCAGCTTTTCCCCAATATCTGGCTTTGGGTTTTCATTATGTACCAAATAGAATTCATGTGGATATGGTACTTCTTCATGCCATGCCATTCTTTAAATTCACATTATTATGACTCCTTGGGCTCATCATCTTCAGCTGCATCCTCTGTACCTTCCTTGGATCTATAAATACATCCATAGATTTTCATCTTGTGCAAACGCAGTTTACCCAACTTTGCTGAATTAATTTTAATTGAACTCAAATATTTCCCTGCAGCAATTCTCTTAATATCTTGCTAATTCTAATCTAACTAGAAGGAGGGTTTGGGGGCTTAGAATTGTTGTGCATGCATGCTTATCATTCAGGCATTTTTTTTCCCTGTGTTGAACCTTACCACATTTTCTGTTAAGAAGAAATAATAAAACCATAATACTGTAGTGATTAGCTTAAACCACACATAAAAACTGTCTGGGGAAATGAATCATGGTAAATGTTCTACATGAAATATCGGCATTTATATTTTTTCTCCCATTATAATTTATATTATTTGTGGGTACTAATTTTTAGATCCTCATGATAATGTCCTGTGTATCAACCAAACTCATTCCATAAACCAGGTCTTAAGACTGACATTTATATTTCCCCACATTTTTAAATTTATTAATTCATAAAACCAATAATTCTGATTTTCACATTTTGAAAAATCGAACAAATTAAAAGGACAATGATGTCATAGAGGTGACATAGATCCCATTTAGCACTGGAGAAATGTAGGTAAACAGGTTGGTTCTAGCCATGCATGTGCAAAGACTTTTGTCTTCAAAGTTGCTCACCACAAGCAGTGTATTGGCAGAGAGATTTTTTTTTAACCTCATCATTTTGAGCTAATAATTTATGCCATATTGTTCCTGACTTGTGATAGAGGGTGTGGTCAAGAAGAGATGTCCACCCCAGCTATTGCCAGGAAATAGAAAATTATAAGGAAAGAGTTAGTATCAGAAGATGCCCTTCAGAGCACACACACAGGCCATCATTTTCTCCAACAAAGTCTGACTTTCCACAGTTCCACAACCCTCAGTTGTATATTGTAGTTTCAAATCTGCCAGTGGATTTAATGATTTATTCATTTAGTCTCAAACTTCTTGTTCTCATTGGCTCTGGAAGTGCCCTCACAAACAAACCCAGTGGTCTGCTTCACTAACTAGGCATGTTTTTGTTCTACCAGGGTAATAATTAAGATTAATTATCATTGGGCATAATAATTCAGAATCAAGACTTAGGTATCAGAGTTAAAATGGCATTTACAATGATACCAAATAAATAAAGCTATCATGTTAGGTTTTTCAAGTTCAGCGGTAACAATCCCCATTGTTAAGAAATGCAAGTAGGAGAAACAGACTGACACATAATTCAGAGTATTAGTGACACATATCATTCCTCTCTCTCTCTCTCTCTCTCTCTCTCTCTCTCTCTCTCTCTCTCTCTCTGTGTGTGTGTGTGTGTGTGTGTATGTGTGTGTGTGCTGATGAAGAATATTTGTGATCTTATAGAGAACACTATGCCAGATATGAAACATAGTATCCACACACAAAAACTACATAGACATACCTTATCAAGTGAAGATTCGAGATGCAGTAAAATAAAGTCCTCTTTAAAAGTCTCGAAATCGGACTATTAAGTGCTCCAACATAAACTTTAAATCTTTTTATGCCGTTATTGTCTTATTTTCTTATTTTTATCTAGTGACATAGGTATAGTTACTTGCTCCATTATTCATTAGTTGCTTCAAAGGTACTGAAATTTACTCAAATGAATTAATAATATACTCCAAATTTCAACTTGGTCTAATTCCATAATATGGACTCTAAGCTAGAAATAACGGCTACACTAAGAAGAATAAACACGACCAAGATGGCGCCGAAAGCGAAGAAGGAAGCTCCTGCCCCTCCCAAAGCCGAAGCCAAAGCGAAGGCCTTGAAAGCCAAGAAAGCAGTGCTGAAAGGTGTCCACAGCCACAAGAAAAAGAAGATCCGCACGTCACCCACCTTAGGCTCAGGAGGCAGCCCAAATACCCTCGAAAGAGCACACCCAGGAGAAGCAAGCTTGACCACTATGCCATCATCAAGTTCCCCCTGACCACTGAGTCAGCCATGAAGAAGATAGAAGACAACAACACACTTGTGTTCATTGTGGATGTCAAGGCCAACAAACACCAGATCAAACAGGCTGTGAAGAAACTCTATGACATAGATGTGGCCCAAGTCAACACCCTCATAAGGCCTGACGGAGAAAAGAAGGCGTATGTTCGATTGGCTCCTGATTATGAAGCTCTGGATGTTGCCAACAAAATTGGGGTCATCTAAACTCAGTCCAGCTGGCTAATTCTAAATATACTTTTTCCACCATAAAAAAAAAAGAAGAATAAACACCATCTCGGAATGGCTGAATACAATGACGGGACCTTTTATAAAGGTGTGTTCACAAAGGGAAAACAGGATTTTGGTGTGAATGGAGGAGGTAAAGCCAGTGATTATATAGGAAACCATAAAAGGCAGAGGCTTCAGTCTGAACTTCTTTTGAAATGAACAAGGAAAAGAAAAGAGATGCACTTTGTATCATTTTACACTATTCGGATTGTTCTCTTTTTACCTCATTCTAGTTGCATTATTATGCCTTTCTGTTTTGTTTTTACTGCATTGCTTGCTATTTTCTGTCTAAATGGTAGCCTCTCCCTGAAATTAATAGAAGCAGAAGTCTAAGGAAGTGTTGGCATGTTCCATTCAGTCAGAGGCCCTTTAAATTTATCAGTGAATCTGTGGTCTGTTATCAATTTATCCTTAGCCTGTCCATGATTAGTCAAATTCTAATGCATCACTCTCATATAAATTATCACCAGCTTTACCCTTCAGATGCCTTCTCTCTTCTGAATTTGCCTTTCCACCTTTGTACTCAGAAGCTCCTTCTTTCAAAATATTCTATGAAGTAAAATGCTAAAATATTTTCAATTGGTGCTCTGTCTCTTTCGAAATAAACTCTCAAATGCTCAACTTGGGAGAGATAACTGATCTTGAACATAAAGGAGAGAAAAGAACAATTCTCTAATGGAGTCACCAGAAACAATGGACAACTCCACTTCAGTTTTTCATCCCACCATGGATGCAAACCTCCTCTAGCTATGGGGAATGCTGTAAAGGGCTGTCAATGAAATGTATACAACACAGCTGAAGCAATCTTCTAAGCCAGTGTGATGCAACTTTCCCGTGCCTTATCACTTGCCATCGCACCATTCCTTCTGTTTGTCAGGCTTTAGGTGACACAGTACAGCTGGCAATTTCATAGGTATATGTTCAGTGTTATGCTTACTTTTCCCTAAAATGTGTCCTCTAGCCTAAAGCAATATTACCCAGGATAAAATGACAATCAGGCATATGGTAAGCATTACATAATACACCAAGACAATGTTAGATAAGGAAATCCCAAATGAATATATCTGTAAATTACCGTGCACTCCAGGGAAGAGATGGTCCAGTGTAATCAACTTGCCACTACGTAGCTGATTCCCCTAGAGAGTTGATAACAGAGCAAAGACACAACATCCATCTGTGCTGCTGACAAATCAAACATTTTGCAATGATAGTCACTGTATCAGCATTGTTAGACTAAGATCATGCTTTTCTATCTATACTTAGGCAGCATTTTTCATTTTACTATTATTATTTTTCCAATGAATACTCAATTGCTCTCTGTGAACACTGGCATTGATGAGTGCTGATGAGCGTGACTTATACTAGTTAGACATCTTGTCTCCATGATGCTTTTCTAGTAATTTCTTGGCAGTACTTTTTTTTGGTTGGAAACAATATAAAATACCAAGATCTGAAAATTGAACATCATTTCGAGGTGTTCATTTGTTCTTTCCAACCCAACAAAGAAATTACCAGCCCACTTTTCACTGGCCAGGACTATTCTTTCTTGATTTGAACTGTAGGGTACTTACTCAAAGCCTATAGTCCCCGTTGGTAAATTATTGATGTCCTCTCCCTGTGATCCTACTTCACAGGAGACTATTTTAGGATTTGACTCTAGATATTAGTGTCTTTGTCAGGGAGAGTGCTCTTCAGGGGAGGACTCACCATAATCTGTAAGCAAAAACTTAGAAAACAGGATGATGCTATCTATACTCAAGAAGAATTAATTGGTTGCTTTTTCAATGACAGAAAACTGTCAATAATCTTCAATTCAATATATTCAAGCACATTCATCCAAGCATCCCCATGTGTGGCTAGAATATAATTTCTTTCCTGGTTTAATTTTAGAGACTGCCTCTCTGAATTAGCATTCTTCTCACTCTGCTAGATCCATCACCTCGGTCTCAGTCTGTTTCTCCATGTGGTCCACTCTCTGGTTATGTATGTCACCAGAAACACCATTTTGCTTTCACATCGTGACCTCAGCTTGTCATTTCCTTACTTCAACATGGTGTTACTTAACACAAACCAATCATCCTCACAACTCTATAAAAATAAGCCACTCCCTATATTGCACAAATTGAAGGAACACTGCATGAGCTAAACTACCACTTCTTGTCTTCATGTAAAACTAGTTTGCTACAGGGAAAGGCTGTATTCATATGACAAAGGAATTATGATCTAATGTCCGTGAACAATTCTGCTTGCATTGCCACCAGGCAGCCAAATGACCTCACTGCAGCATTCTCTCCCATCTGTCTTTTTTCTAGAACCACCTCTGTTAACTTACATTGAATTCCTCCAAATAAAATTTACAGAAGAACTGCTATGACATGGCTTCATGAGAATGTGCCCCTTTGGCAGGGTGTGGGGGTCCATAGAAATGAAGAGATATGAATGGGAAAGAATAGAAGTTGTGGTGATCTGAATCTTTTCTCTTGAAACTGTAACTGTTGCCCATATACTGTTACTAAAATATAAGCTTGTTAAGAAGTGATTAAGGCATAAGCCTTTCTCCTTTATGAGCAGCATTAAGTCCTTATAGAGAGGCCAGCTCTTCCATAATTACATGGCCTTATATGTGATTATAAATTGTTCTTTTCTCTAAAGGGGGCACTTTCTTTTTTATTTTTTTTTATTTATTTATTTATTTATTTATTTATTTATTTATTTAAGATAATAAAGTTCTTTTTTTCCTATGTATCCCCTTGTTCTCCCTCCTTTCCCCCTTCCAACACCTCCCTGTCAGCCTTCAGCCTCCCTCCTCCTCATTCCCCATCCCCTCCCCTAAAAGAGCAAGAAGTCCTTCAGCATCCACTCCAGGCAGGTCCAATTTGGAGCCTTGAGGGGAGGGATCAGACTGTGTTTCTGTACACGAACTGGCGCTTCGGAGCCCACTCTCCCCAGAGGAACACCTAACCCATTTATGACTTTAGGATAAGGAAAACAGATGCACTTTCTATAGACAACAAGACAAGCCTTAAATCTGGTCTTGCTGACCTCTAGTTTTGTGAAAAACACATCTTCATTTTTTATAAATCACCCAGTCAGTGATCTTTCTTTTTTTATTTAAGAAATTTTTTATTCATTTTACATACCAGCCACAGTTGCCTCGCATCCCTCCTCTCGATCCTTGCCAGGTGCTCCCCTCTGGTCCAACCCCCTCCTCTCCTCCAAAAGCGCAATGACTCCCATGGGGAATCAGCAAAGACTGACATTCAGTTGAGATGGGATGGAACTCCTCCCCTCTGCATCAGTGTTGAACAAGGCATCCCACCATAGGTAACAGGCTCCAAAAGTCAGCTCATGCCCCAAGAATAGATTCTGATCTCACTGTCAGGGGCCTCTCAAATAGGCCAAGCCATGCAACTGTCTCCCAAATGCAGAGGGCCTAGTTCCGTCCCAGACAGATTCCAAGGTGTAATTCCAAAGTTCATGAGTTCCCATAAACTTAGAACTTGGTTCAGTTGTCTCTTTAGATTTCTCTATCATGACATTGATCATCTTGTTCATATAATCCTTTCTCCCTCTCTTTGACTAGGCAGTCAGTGGTCTTTTGACATAGCAACACCAACAGACAAATAGAAAGACTGAGAAGAGTGTAAGATGATGAAAAGTCCCACAGATAAATTGGTTCAGTTGCTATGTAACTAATTATCACATTGAGTGACAAAAAATACTCACTTTTGACCTCAACTTTATAAGCTAGAAATACAGGAAATTTTTAGATATATCTCTGATTATATATCACACAGTTAAAATGGAAGGTTAGCCTGGTTTGGCTCACACCTGAAGATACTGGGTGAATTATTTTCAAACTTCATTCAAAGGGCTGGTGGAATACAGTGTGTTGAAATTATAAGACTGGAGCCACTATTTCCCTGTTGGATGTTGCCCTGTAGTTACTCAGAATCATTAAAAGTCATCAGTGAAACTTCATATGTCTCCTCTATCATCAAAGTCAAGCTTGGCTCTTTGAATCATTTGTATGCTTTTTATCTCTCTAGCTTTCTCTTCTACTACTCACCAGAGAAAATCCTCCGGTTTTAAAAGGGTTGATTAGGTTAGGCCCACCTTGATAATCCCTCTATATTGAGGTCAACTAATTAGAAACCTTAATTAAATCTACAAAATCCTTTTGTCAAGTAACAGTCAGGGGAGGGACAATATGGGTCAGAGATCACAAGGGCTGTCTTAGAATTCTACCCGCTGATTTTGGCTACAATGGTGCTAGGTGGTAAAATGAATAAGTTAATTTATGAGAACTTACCATCTATAAAATAACTTAGTGAATTACTATAATGATTAAAAATAAAAGTCTAAAGAGAATAAAGCCATTTGTGGTGGCTTGACTTTAAAAAGTCTTCAGTTAATGAATATGCAAAATCAAAATATATTCATTAGACTATAAAGTTAGATACTGGATTTTGATCTTTCCCTGGGTTATTCTTTGTGATATTTGGCAGTGACCTTGAGTATTCTTTGGTGTTTCTGCATATGCTGCATCTATATTTATCTATCACATATCCCTTTGTTATAAAATAGATATTATCTAGGTAATATTTGCCCACATGTAGGGTAATAGAAATGTCATAAGCACATTTAAGGTAGACTAGGTAAAGGTTTTATTTTGTAGGATCAGGAATTAAGTGTATTTTTAATTAATAGGGGTTTTTTGTTTGTTTGTTTTACTTGCAGCCAGTTTAACATTAAGGAAACATATAATATCTGAAGAAGCTTCTGATGTAGAGTGTTACTCAGCTCACAGTACACTGTTATATTTCAGCTATAGTATTATCAAGACTTTTACATCTGTTCTGTAAGTTGGACTTCAGATAATTAGGTTTCCCAATATCTGTGCTGTTGTGTAATTCTCTTGCCTTCATTCCAGGTTGAAACTATTTTATTGGCAACATAGTTTGTGAAAATAATGCTAACTGATTTTGATGGGATATCATAAGAACTCTTACAGTATCTACCCGAGTGTCTTGGAAACCCTTGCTATGTAGAAATCTAGCATCTTGAAAAATTCTAACTAACCTGGGATCGGTTCATCTTAGGTGGATGTTTGTCAGATCATGAAAGGAGATAACTTGCATGGCAAGCTAGTTAAACCATAAAGTCCCCAGATCTTGTTTATACCATAGATGAGTTCACTGAATTAATAGAGATAATAAGTTATGCTTTCAAAATGATTCATTTGCCATGGCCTTGTGTGCAAGAACTGAAAAAGAATTTTGATGACATTATTAAACTCTCAGGGTAGGATGTGCTCATGGTACCAACTCACATCCTTTTCCAAGTTCTTACATGATTTTGAGGCTTGATATAAAGGCCCAAGGCAATGTGTATGGGGTGATACCAGCCCTTCATTTAGTTTGGATGGCCTTATTTATGGAATATTCTCCCATTCCTTGACCATCTGTAGTAAATGTTAGTATCTGTGCACAGTCAAATTGCAAATGAAATCTGGCATAGACACCAATTGGTTGGAGTTCATTTGTCCTCCCTTGGCTCCCACTTACTATAGAAGGACTTACTCATTTAAGGCTTTCAAGCAGACATTGCTGTAGTTGGAAACCATTATATGTTGATAGTTATCTTTGCTGACATTCACTAGCCTTGATGTGCCAGGGAATTTTAAATGGGACTGAGAAACAAAGGAAACACAGTTATGCAGACACTGGAATGTGAAATAACACTCTGGTGGCTTAAAGAAATGGAATCAATGTAGCCATAATAAAATATGAAGGCTTTACAGTCCCAGATCCCATTATCTCCAGCAATAGTCTAGTTGCCTGTCTTTGCAATTTGCAGATGCAATCCAGTTAGAAAAATGTCACAGCTCTATAGTATCAACAGCTTGCTCCACTCTCACAGTAATAAAGATTTCCTTCTTCACTGAGCACTCTTGTCTATCGTCCTCAGAGCCGAGAAGTATTTCCTGCATTCACAGAATTGGGGCACTTGACAAGTAGCTTGTTCTCGCTTGCAATAGAAATAAATATACTCTTTACCATTAGTAATTTAACCAAGTGAAATAAAGAAGATTGTCCAAGAAGAGCAATCCATAGCATTGTCTGAATGCTGGTGGGATGGCCTGGTCTGGCATTTCTGTCCAGCAGACTGTTGACATGAACCATCATTCAGGGCTTATTGATGATAAATGACAGCAAGGTCATCATTTCCCTGAACCCAATTGCAAAAACCTCCTCAATCTTATACGCACAGTCATGCCTGAATGACATTTAAAGATATTTGTGACTGTCTGGAAACATGAAGGCCACAGCTTCAAGCTTAATGAACAGCCATGTCCTCTGAAAGAAACAAGGGAATTGCCCAACAACCTAAGACTTCAAAACTTTTGACAGTGAAATAAGAGACAGAATTCACCCAGGTTTAGGAATTGTAATGGAGCAGGGAAAGGTTATCCAATAGGTTCCATTATGGTTATGTTGCTGCATATAACAAGGACTGTAAATCTAGCCAAGGTAGAGATCTATATATCTAATAAAGGAAGGCTTGTTTTTGCCTAGATTTTTTTCCTCGTTAAATGTCATTCTGTCAGTCTTTTGAAATATGGCTGTGGTGCATGTACATGCTGAGTGAAAAGAGAGGAAATAAATCAATCAGTAGTCACAGGACTACATAGGACTCAGTAATTTTAGTGGCTAAATACCATTATTCTGCTTGTTCTGAATAATATTAAGCTATGCAAGGAGTAATATGATACCATAGAGTCTGTCTGATAGTCAGGCTTTATAGAAGAGTCCTGTCTCATGCTCCTCCTAAGGTTGCTCCTGGGTGCTAGGTACGAGGATGAGATCTTCCTTGTGTATTCCTCACTGTGCATTATACATGTCTTAGAGGGACTTCAGACCCAACAGAAACTGAAGAAGGAGGAGGAGGAAATAAAGCGCTCCAGATACATTGACTTCCAGGGAAAGCATGGCTGAGCAATCAGTTTATAATTCTGACAAATATTCTAAATTCCAAATGCAGACATTATATATAATGTTAGTGATTGCTAACAAGGGTCTACCTTGGATATTAAATTGAAAGAAAACTCATCTGATTACTCTTTCAAGGACAAAAGGACAAGAACCCAAAGCTAGATGAGATGATGGCTCAGTGGCTAAAAGCACCTATTGCTATTGAAGAATGCTAGGTTCATTTCCCAGCTCCCACATGGTGGCTCACAACTAGCTATAAGTACAGTTCTGGGGTGTGGTCCTGGTGCCCCATATAGTTGTCTGCAAGCACCAGGCACCATACAAAGCACACATACATATTTTCAGGTAAAACATACATACATGCAGGGAAAACACTCATACAAGTAAACTAAATAAATGTAAAATCTAAAGTCAAGGTCATTGCCTGGCTTTTCAATTCATTTTTGATATTCCTTCCTTCCATAGCCATATCCACAGATTGCATATATTATTTCTTCCCAGCCCCTACTGAGGCATCCATTAACTGTTAATCTGTGTGTGTGTGTGTGTGTGTGTGTTTGTGTGTGTGTGGGGGGGTTAGCAATACATCAGTGTTCTCAGGAAATGTTTGTCCACTTCCTTTGGTTGGAGAGTATAGGATAGCTGGAGCATGACAACGTATGTCTCTAACAGTGTAAGCTTTTGTGAAAGTTATGGGAGAAGATTCTAGAAAAATCTTACCCTTCTGGATAAAACACTGTCTTTGTCATGGCTTTGCATATTTCCCTCTTCCTTCTTCTTGTGTAGTGTCTGAGGCTACGACAGCCATCATACCACCAGGAAGTGGTATGTTGATTCCAGAACACATTCTAAATTCTAAATTTTTTGTGAGCCTTTTTCTTATGTAAGAAAATTAAGCTTTTAAGTGCTTAAATCACTGTTTTCAGGTCTTTTGTTCTTTGCAATGAGTTATATTTTTAAATTTCTCCATATTTTTTCATGTTATAACCAATGAAAATAAGTATTTCTTTTCCTATAAGTATTTTATTTTACCTCCAAGGAAGTATTTAATCTACATTTTACATTCTTAATACCATAAGTTTATGCATTCTATGAACTATTTACATAACATTCAGTAGATTTTATATTTTATTTATAGTTGATATTGAAGCTCCATAGACTCTGAGGTTTTAATAATCCTAATATTCATCTTTCTGCCTCAGTTTTCTTTATATTTATATAAAGAGGACAGCAGAGATGATTTCTGGAAAGCCAACCTATCCCACTCACCACTCTAATCATTTAGAAACAATACATGTAAAAGATCTTGTCTGTAAATGTGACCACCCTAGTCTCATGCCACTACCACTGGCATGCCCAGTTCTCTGGTCATTTATTGAATTATCTTGCTTGTTGTCTCTTCTTGCCATAAATCTCTGTCTTCTAGGGAGACTAATGTTTTGTTTGCTCTTAGATCAGATAAGTAGAGCAGTCTAAAACTAAAAACTAAAAGAGCTCTAAAACAAAAATGATTTCATTCTGCTCTCAAGAGAAAGCATCAAAACGGACTGTGAAATGTCCTCTGGTTGCTTTGCATACACACTCTTGCAATTGCTTGTGAAAGGAGATGTTATCACAGCCTAGTTCTTCATTCATATTCCTTGTCATCTCTGAGACACAGACCTTCTTTTCATTTTGATGGTATCTTTGATGCTTTCTTGAGATAGTGTCTTTCCACATACCCTGGGTGGCCTTTAATTTACCATATAAGCCTCATAGTCATATTGATCCTCCTGTCTCTGCACCTGGAATTCTGGTTATAGGAATGATACGCTGCTTTCTAACCCTTCCATAAATCATGAGAGTTCTTGATTTTAAAGGAAGATTACACACAGTTTGTATACCTGGCATAGCGACCACACAGCACACACTTCGTAAGTAGGCAGGCTGTGATTTCCTTGTTTGAGGTCACCTCAAGATACTAATAGTTTTAACTTTTATCTCCTCCTTTCACAAAGTTATAATTTCTTCTGAAATATGGAATTAAAATTCTCTTGGATTTTGTATTGGCTCATTTGCTTTTATTTTCTATTCCTCTGTACAGCATTCAGATATACTATATAATTGACCAATATTACATATTAATTTTTTATGATGTTTATAGGTTGTGAGAGATTATATGACAGTGTCCCAAGCTGTCCAACTAGTCAGTGTCAGAGCGAGAGCTAGAACTTTCTTTGGATCCCACTTCCATAGTCATTACTCTCTAGTGACATGCTAATGAGAATTTGAGTGACTTGAGTCTTTCCAAATGAGATTGACTCTCCAGCTAAGTGGAGGACTTGAAGAGGCATTTGCCATTTCCCTTGTGTGGTTTGTGCTTGGTTTCCTAAATCTAGAGAGCATATACCTCTGAAAATGATCCTAGAAACACACTGGAGCAAAGCTCTGCTTCTGTTGATTATAATGTCTAAGAGAGTTAGTAGTTTTTTTTTTTTTTAAATGTTTACTGGGATGAGGAAAACAAATAAGCAAGTTAGGAGAGGGTAAGAACAGAGTACAGAAAATTATTTCACTTTCATATATGTATCTCAATTACCACCCCCAAACCACACATTTATTTCCCTAAAAATATATTTTAGCAAACTCAGTAGATAACGGAAGCTAACAGAAGCAAAATGACAGCAATCAATACTTGGGTTGCCCTGGCAACTGGTGGTTGGAAAGTATATTACTGCCAAATGATGCTTATGGTGACAATAGTCTTCACTGAGCGTCCTGCAATAGCACCATTAGCCATCTGGCCTAAAGAACAGGAGTGAACAGCAGTGCCAAAGCAATACACTATTTTATTCATGATTTCACCTACTCTCCAACTCAGGCTTCTGACCTACGCTGATAACAGAGACAATTAAAAAATAAAAAAATAAAAAAATAAAAACCTAAACGCACCTTGAGTGGGTTAAGCATAAGCATGTAAGAATTGTTTTTCTCTGCCCATCATCTAAGTTTTAAAATACAACTTTGATTATTAGTTCAAGCCGTCATAACAAAAGCAATAAGCAAATAACTAGAAACGCACTGTATAAATGAAACCATAGGAATCTGGTCCTAGGCAGGAGTCTCAGATCAAATTCCACAGGGCTATTACTGATGAGAAGCCCATTCCTGCTTCTCATTGTGCCTTGTTGTTCTCTCATATGGACTCTGATTTCTGCCACAAACATAGAAACCAAAGGTTCTTCTTGTCCCCCATATAATTTCTGTGGATTTCAATACCAAATCGAGGCCCTGTGCCAGACAAACAAGAACTGTACCCATCAACTACACTCCTGGCTCTCTCCTCCTCTTATACTAAGTTTATCTAATTAGTGCTCCATCTGCCTTGCCTCATTTAACCTTCATTGTCTCCTGGAACTTTAGTCTCTCAATTCAGGAGCATTGAGGCTTGCAGCTTCAACATGTGAATTTCAGGAAAACAGAATTTAGCTTTAGCTTATAGCTTTAGGTTTTATAATTGTGTGTGTGTGTGTGTGTGTGTGCACTAGTGCATGCATGCACATGTATGACAGCCCATGTCTAAGGGGTGTGTGTGTGTGTGTGTGTGTGTGTGTGTGTGTCACTGGCCTGAAATCAGCAGGTAGACCAAGAAGGCTGGTTCCCTGGGCCACAGATCTTCCCATTTCCACTCCTTTCCCCACTTCTCCCTCCCATCCCCCACTGTCATTAGGATTATAAGTATAAGCCACCATGCCTGGGTCTAGATATTTGTTGTTGTTTGTTTCTCTTTGATATTGAAGATCAAACCAAAGGCCCCCTCATGTGTCTTACTTATATGAAAAATGTATTAATTTCAAAATGGCAGCCATCAAATTCAGCACCATTCTGGTATTGAATGACTCAAAGTTTAAAATTTAATGTTTCGTCAACTATCACTGAAATATTCTAAGGCACAATTTCTCTCTAGTCGTGAAGTTGGAAATCAGAAAAGCTGTGTGCTTGCAGACTACAATAATAGGATGAGCATCCATCAGAGATTCCAGTTACAAAAGGAAGAAATCAAAAAGAAGGGCATTTCAACAAGTCTGAAAACTGGTGGAACAACTTCCATTCCATTTAATTTACTTATTATGATTTATTTTATTTGATTATATATTTTCTTCAATAGGACTGGACAGGGTAAAGTGTCATTATATGTAGCATGTTTTAGAATCTCCTGCCTTTCTAAAATAAAAGCAGAGATAGTCTTGCTCTTTGGTGTAAGAGAAGAGACCTGCTGAATTCCAAAATACCCTTTGGGGCAATCTTTAATAGTAAAACAAGAGCAAAGCCTTTCTGTGTTGTAGTAAGTTTCTGGCCCAGACTTTTGGGCCTGGACAAGAGGTTTGACTGGCAGTCTGGCAGACCTGCAGATGCACAGAGACACAGAAACACACAGATGCTTACATTAATTTTATGCTGATTGGCCTAGGGCCCAGGCATATAGCTTGCTAACTCTTTACCCTTAAACTAACCTATGATTCTTATTTTGTTCTTAGAGCAGCATTTCAACTTCTTTCCTCTGCTTCTGCTGCTGACTCATCTGGCTCTCTCTGGCACCTCTTCTTATCTCATCTCACTGGTGATTCTCTGGCATCTCTGCTCTGTTCTTTCTGTTTCCAGAGTTTTCTTAGTCTGGTAACTACACCCACACTTCCTGTCTGCCTTTGGTCAATCAGTGTTTTTATTAAACCAGTAGGCGGGACAATTATTTACAATAAAATATTTCTGTACCCCACCCTACATTGTTTGTCTGCTTCTTTTAGTCTGGCTAAGAAAATTCCAGATTATTCAATAGACACATTATATCCCACATTAGCAATTACCTGGATGAAAACTCTTACATGCACTCACTCAACTGACAAGTTGCTTTGTCCTTTTTATTGTATGTTGATAACATCTGGTGAGCTCAGTAGATGTTTTACATACTTGGTGCATAGCATGACTGAAATTTGTATGTGTTTGGTTGGTTTAGTTGGAAAATGTTGAGAAATGATCTTACCATAGAGGTGATAATGGCCTCGACATTTTAATTCTTTTACTCCAACCTCATGAGGGCTGGGAACTCAAGTGTATTCCACCTCATCTGATTTGGTACTGTTTTGGGAGGAATTCTTTAGGGCCAGTCCATGCAGGAACAATTTTAAAATGAAAAGTTTATTATTTCATTAAACAAAGAATTCAGAGAAAAGAGTGTTTAAAGATCTACACAAGAAAGTCTTGACTCTGTGTTAAATAGATAGACTTCCACAGGTAAAATATAACAATGCATTGTGAAGTTTTTAATCTTATCAAAACATTGCATTGGGTACAATAATATTTACTGAGATCCCAATCTTAGCTGTTGCACAGGATTTGTATTCTTAAGTTATTTTATTAAAAAAAAAAAAAAACAAGGCCAATTTTGGCAACATGGTAGACAATAATCATGCTATTTTCTTACCCATTTATATATATATATGTATATATATAATCACCTATTAAACATTACTTATTTTGAGTTTAATAACTTTTGCTTCATCAAATGAGTTCATGTGTACTTGAAAACATGAAGTAAAATAACATTTTAAGATTAATTGCACAGTTTAGATTAACTGAAGCACAAAATTCAGTCTTTAACAACCAACTGACTAAAGGTGAAGCATTTGATATATAGTATTCTGCTTCTGATATTGATTTGATTGTCCAGCAATATGCTTATACTGTAAGTTCTAGGACATTCAATGAAACCCAGAATAACACTGTGGCAAATGGAGTCACCATTTTAAGCAATTCCATTTATTAAAACAATTCAGTGGGTAATAGTATCTTCAAATCAGCTCAGTATTTATACAGTCCCAAGATTCAGTATTTTGCCAGAAGCTGCCTGTTAAAAAGGGAGGAAAGGGCTTGGTATTTTAGTGCTTGTGGTGGTTTGAAGAGAATGGTCCCCATAGTGGAGTGCCACTGGGAGTGGCACTATTAGAAGGAATTGCTTTACTGGAGTAGGTGTGGCTTGGTGGAGGAGGTGTGTCCCTGGGAGTGGGCTTTGAGGTCTCAGATGTTCAAGGCAAGCCAGAGGCTCACAGTCTCCTCCGGTTCTCTGTGGATCTATGTAGGTCCCTGCTTTGAACCTTCCCTGCACTCTGAGCCTTGAAGGCTAGGCCTGTGGATTGCTGCTGCATTCTGTGCTTCATGCTCAGTCCATTATGTTTCTGCCTTCCTGCCTGGAGGGGTTGGAAGAAGAAGTTTGAGCTGTTTACTTCAAGTCAATAATTTTCCAGCCACCTGGGGAATTTCCATTGTGCTCAGTCCCTGGTAGCATCAGGTATATAAGTCTGAGATGAGCTTTAGTAAATGGCATTGTCCTTGGACAAATGACCCAAGCGTCTCTGTCTTTCAATTCTCCAGGCTCTGGCCTGACTTGCAGACAGCTAGCACAGGTGCTACAGATCCAGATATAGAACTCTCAGCTCCTTTTCCAGCACCATGTCTGGCTGCAAACCCCCATAATGATAATGGACTAAACCCTGAAACTGTAAGGCAATTCCAATTAAATATTTTCTGCTATAAGAGTTGCTATGATCATGGTGTCTCTTTACAGCAATAAAATTCTAACAAAAGCATTACTGTACAATTATAAAAATCTACAATCTTTATTTATAATGCTTTCAGAAACCCACCAATAACTGTGAAAATAAATCTCCATGTCTTTGAAAAAAAAAAAAAGAAAAATCTTTTTTAAATTTTAATTTATTTATTTTTTTAAAAAAATATTTTCCTATACCCACTACTGTTTGCTCTTCTGCTCCTTCTCCCAGTCCTCCCTCTGGCTCATCCCCTGCCCCCCCCATTTATTCCCCAGAGAAGACAAAGAATCCCAAAGTGAGTCCATTTGGTCTGGCATATCTTGTTGAGGGAGGATTGAGTCCTTTCCCCAAGTATCAAAGCTGAGAAAGGTGAAACCCCTCCCTTTTTTTTTCTTTTAACAACACAGAATCTCAACATGGTAAACATAATAAATTAAAATAAGAGAGAAGAGAGAGAGTGACAAAGACACACACACATACACACACACACACAGAGAGAAAGAGAGAAAGAGAGAGAGAGAGAGAGAGAGAGAGAGAGAGAGAGATATCAAATAGAAAATAAACAGGTACATTTACATTTTTACCTTGATAACTATTTAAAAAAAACAAAAACAAAAACAAAAACAAAAAACATGTCCAAATCTGTGTTGATAATTTTACCAAGATTTATAGGAAGATTTTACTGCTAGCCAGTAGTTGTGTGTGTGTGTGTGTGTGTGTGTGTGTGTGTGTGTGTGTATGGTGTCCATGCATGTGTGTAAGGATATCATAAAACTAAATTTCTTGTGTATTTTATAGCCATAGAGTCATTTTAGAAAACACATTGTCAGAGGATGGATGATTAATTGTTTCTTGCCACCTCATAATTACCCATATTTAGCCCTATACTCTCTTTATTGCTCCTGTTTCCAAGTCTTCCTGTTGTTGGTCTTTAATAAGAGAAAATCAACAAGTCATTATGGTCTTGGGGGAGTATGTAACAGGAGGGAGGAAGGAAAAGACAAAGACCAGTTTTGTTTTCCATTCCACAGTCCTCTTGAAGTTTTATTGCCAGTGCTATCTCTGTTGTCCGGTGTCTGTTCTTTCCAGGTTATAGCTTTGTTTATCTGTGTTCCTTTTGTGCTTGATCCTCAGGCAGATTATTACAAGATTTATCTTCATTGTCTTTTGTTCTTTTTTTTTTAAATTTTTTTTCCTTCTTTATTTTGTATTTATCAAGAAAAAAAAACAGTAAAAAGAATTTAAAATGCGGAAGAGTTAACAATAACTATATAGAGGATAAGAATCATAAGCATGGCTTATCAAGGGTGGAAATACAAATAAGATTGCTACACATATATTTTCTTTGTGTTCTTAATTTTCTTTAATGAACTTCCTGTTTGAGCCTTGGGCTCTGTTTTGGGTCTGCTACATTCAAAAGTGTGTGTGTCACTATTCAAGTCATTGTCAGTCTATCTGTGCTCATGAGTCAGTCACATTAGGCTTTTGTGTGGCGTTTCCTGTAGATGTGTCTATGAAAGTGTCCTACATACAAATATCTCACACTCCATTGTATTTATGCTATGTATCTTGTTTGCAGATATAGGCTTTTCTAGCACTTTTTCCTTCTGATTCTTACCACATGATTAGCAAGTTTTGACTAAGTAGGAGTTGCAGATGAAAGTGACTCTTTGTTTTCCAAAGATTATAACTCCTCTGAGCAGTGAGGAAGAAGTATCTTTTCTCCCCAGACAGTGAAAAGAAGTTAGTAAAGAGGGCATGTCAAACTCCATCTCTACCTTTCAGGTGATTTTAGACACTAATATTACCCATCTCTGAAGTCCATTTACTTCTAAATCCCACCACATCACCTAGCTATATTCCACTGTTATCTGACAAATGTGCTCTATTAGGTGCTTTCTCATTCACTATCTTCTTTCCTATATTTATTCTGTATCTAATACGCTAGGTGATCTCATGGATTGGTATGTTTATGCTGGAAAAAATGAAGCCTCTATTAAGTCTCTTGGTTTGAGCAAGAGAACTCCAGAGGACATAATTCCATCTGAGATTCTTGGCTTGACTCCTGGTGCCTAAGTAAGATGCTTGTTTTCCTTGCTCTGTGGAGCATCATATGATGGATTTACCATAGATTAAATACTTGCAAATACTTGCACCTATAACTTGTATCCTCACAAGAGTACATTTTCCTACAGCTAAACACAGTGTGTTGTGTGGCTTTCCCTCTAAAATATCCCCTATCAGTTTTTTCCACTCAACGCTAAACTCAGATTACATTCAGTTGAATCACAGACTTGATTTGAACCCTTTCAATCACTTATTGACCCACAAAATTTATTTCGGCCTCATATGTCACCTTTGATATTTTATTTCATTTTCTTCTTCTACTCCACTGATAACATCATGCCTGTAACATGATATCATTATATGGTTAACTACACTATTAAGATTCTCTAAACACAAAACCTTGTTTAAAATTTTTGTTTATTCATTCTAGATGTTTTGTTATTTAAGCCTCAAATATCTTTGCTTCATATGCATATGATATACATGATAGTGATATTTGTATAAATAGGTACATGCATGCATATGTGTGTATGTTTATGATAAACAGATTATTGAAAGCATTAATTGTCCTGTGGTAGTTGTCTTAACTACCATAGGTTTTGGATTTTGGCCTTTTCTCATCCTTTTGAGTAAGTCCATTGTAATTTGGTTTTGAAGGATTTAAAGTTGTTCTCTTTATTTCATTATATAAGAAACTTACTTTGATTATGTTCTTTGCCTTTTTCACATTTCTCAAAATTTACCTGCCTCTCCATCCAACTTTGTGTTCTCTCTCTCTCTCTCTCTCTGATTCTTCCTCCAAACAAAACAAATCAATACCCCCTAAAACAAAAGAAAAGCTAAAAATACAACACAAATCCATAACTCCTCCCCCCCCGACACAAATATACACACAGACACACACATGAATCTGTTGGTCATCTACTAATATGCAGCCTGCCTGGAGTGTGACTGATATAGGCAGAGTCACTCCATGGGGGTGGGGAACTAATTTGTTTCTTTCCAAGAATGTATTAATTTCACATAATTTTCTTGATTGTGTATACAAATTTGTGTGAACTTCCTTTCTCTGTATGGAGATTTTCTCTGGCTTTCTATTTTACATATTGTGTGCATACTATTATAATTTCTGTGAGTTCATATGTGCATAGGTCCTATTATGTCTGGAAGGTGCTATTTCCTTGGAGTCACCCACCACCTCTGCTCTGAAAATGTTTTGCCCCACCTTCCTATAGGAATGTGCATACATACATTTATGTATATTTGTATGTATTTGTTTTTCTACTTTATTCATTGGCTATGCCATACATTTAAGGATTATGTTTATTTTTCTTTATCCTCATTGTACATTTTTAACTTTTCTTTGAATTCTGGGAACTTAAAAAAACACTGCAAATATGCACTAACACTAATTTACATCAAATTTATATAGCATATACAATTTAAACGCATTCATTATGGACTCAAGTAACATTTAAATTCCTTTTCATTTTCAACTATGGATCTTCACTCTGCTATATTAATTATTTTTAAATTGTCTGCTAATATTTTGTAGATTTATTTTATTTTCTTCCTTTGAGAAAGTGGGTAAGATTGTAATACTTTCACACTGAAACATTCTTAGTCTCTTTTTTCTTCTGATCATGGCTCATTACTCTCATGCATGTTTTCCCCTCAGGCTGCTTTCATTTCCCTTACCCATACTTTCATCAGAATAATTGTTACCCCATAGCATCTTTTTTTTAATTACAAATAATATTGATTTAAATATGATAATCTATTTGTCGCATCAATCTGTTGTCATTCTAAACAAATTTGGTAAATTCAAATAAATACAACACAATTCTACTTGTATACTGTCATTTTATACTTGTGGCCAGTAAAAGTCTGTAATAGCCATTCATTTTCTCTTTTATGCTTCTGCATTCACACATTTCTGAATATTCTGATTTCTATCATTACTAGCTTATACTTTTTCAAATTTTCCTGAGACTTCACTGTGTTTATCTTGCTGAGATAAGCAGCAGGGCCCTAAATGTTATGATGCCTACTATTATCTTTATCAAATTTCCACTTGACACATAACCTGAGAATATATATATATATATATATATATATATATACACATATATATCCTGTTGGGAGAACTCTGATTTGAACTTGGTGAAAGATAATGAGTATGCTTCCATGACTAATGATTTCAAATGTCAAGAGCATTCAAAAGAATTATGGGCCTAAAGAAAACTGGGCCATCCTAACTAATATTTGTTAAAGTGAATAGCAGTTTCACTTCTGGAAACAAAAAATTACTTTCCCTCTGAATATGATTTTCTGTGATCTGCATAGAACACCTGATATTTGCATGTTTTTATTTATTTATATTTTTTAACTTTCATGGCTTAAAGTTTGCTTTAAAATAAAAAAGAGCAATGGATAGCATACATTTTGTGCCTTTGGCACTCAAAGGTGAAGTACAGGGTCATGAGCAATAAGGCAGTTCCTAAGAGATTATTATTTCAAGATCAGTTTCACATAGCAGCAGTGTCATAAGATACTCCTGGAAAAGAGTTCTGTGTTGTGGAAGATTTGAATCCTATGACTGGGGAGAGTGCTTAGTAGGAATTGTGTAGCCTAACAATCCAGGTTTGGTCCTGAAGCTACGAATTAGAAGGAAGTAATTCCTGCAATTTGTCTTCTCTCCTTCGTGTTTGTGCCGTGGTGTGTACACACACACACACACACACACACACACACACACACAGGAACGCACACACGCATGCACGCACGCAAGCATGCATGCACGCATACCACTAAATTAATATAATTTTAAAACATCTTTTAAAAGATTGAAATGCCTTTGTAAAGAAGTCAAGTAATATAGAAATATCTATCTACCTTGTGGTCTTCATTTTTAAATATTCCACAGACTAATTTGAGAATGGGTAATATGATGGTAGTGGGAAATGTGAATAAAGTTGACATAGAGTTTATTGCTTAGGAATGTATTTGAAAGCTTTGTTTATTGGTCTTTCTTCTTAGCACAAATCATTAATCAAATGATGCTTTCCTAGAAACTAGGGCAGGATTTAACAGAAGATATTAATCTATTTTGGAAGACAAAGGTTGCTTTTTTTTCTAGCACTCTGAATATTTAATTAAAGCTCAGAGTCACTATTTTTGCTTTCAAATGGAATGAACAAATAGTACATAAATCAGATTAGTCAGGTGCAGACAACAGAAAAATATTGCCTAGAAAAACACCAAAATAAATTGTCTAAAATATGTTGTCTTCTACCAAAGGCAAGGCATTCAGTTTAGGTAAGGGGTATGGTAAATGTAGTCTTAGCTCAAGGTTGTAGTATTGAGTGCAATGTATCTTTCTTTGATTGTAATTTAATATACTCATTCAAATATATAATACAAATAAGGAATATAAGAAATATTATATGTCTGAGTATATAATCAGATACCTTGGCAATATCAGGTATACTGGAAATATGCAATACTATATGTTGATACACAAACACATGCACACATTCTCCCATGCTTTTCTCCAAAACCAAAATGTATTGACTAGATAATGCAAAGGTTAGCTACCTTCCTAATTTTTTTTTAGTCATATAGCTATATAAGTGAACAGATTGATGACAGACCCAACACCCAATTCCTTACCTGTGTTTATGAGGCTGAAGGCTAAGATTTTCAGTGTACATATGTGTGTGTGTGTGTGTGTGTGTGTGTGTGTGTGTGTGTGTGCTTTGACCCTACCAGCTAAACTTTTAACCTTGTGTTTTCTTGTTAACTCTTAAAATTTATGTGTTGTTAGTATTTGGTATTATTTTACATTTCTTCTTGAAAGAAATTTTAGTCCAAGGTCTGCTGCTCACTTATTTAAAAAAAATAAAATATGTTTTCATAAATTGAAGGTATACAGTATTATGTTTTATGTGAGCATTCTTGTAACAATGACATATCTTAAGTTTGTATATACAGTAATTAAGAAAACATGCATGCACTGTTTTGATACTTTTGCATGTTTTTCTTGTCTTAGTGTTTCCACAGTAGAGATTCAATAAAGCAATGGTGGTTTTCTCATTCTTCTATCATTTGACACACAGGTAAGTGGTGTATATATGTATATATATGTACACATATATATACAAAATTTGTGTGTATATTTATTTGTATTGTACTGTATACATTATTTATAATTGTTCTCATAATATCTCTCCTTATTTAGTTAAAATAAACAGAAATGAATCACATAGTCTTTTTACTATGTGCTCCTTAAGATATTTTTAAATGAACATTTCAGTGTTAAATGATTTTCTGTTTTTTTTATTGTTGCTGTGATTATTAAGGAACACAAATCCATTTTTTTTTTTACTTTTGGCAAAGATCAAGCCCTATAATTGTATTCTTTAATTAAAAAGAATGAAATATTCATGAAGCTCAACAAAACAGAATATTTTTCTTTTCTATCCATTCCCTGAGTTGATTTATCAATCTTCCATGTCCTAACAGAGATGCATCATTAACTTTCTAAAACAAACAAGAAAGGGCCACTTTCTTACAGTTGCTTTTACTTACCTTTAAAATAACAGTACAGTAATTCTGTTGATCAAATCATTTTGTTCACTTTACTGCCTATCTAAACATCGTTATGGGGAAGACAATAAGATCTGAAAATTAGTGCTGACAGAGTCGATATATGACTCTAAATACTTGTAGTCTTTATTGGTGTCTTTTAATCATGACTACCTACTCAACATCATTTCCTACATGGCACTTCTGATCCATCTCAGAATTAGAAAAAGAAATATGAATAGGGCCACAAAATATTTACAGATTTCTAAAAGTAACACAATGACCTATTTTTGGTTTGCCCACAGACAAATTTGTTTTACATAAATTGCTTTTTTTTACAAAATTGAAATGTGAATATATTTTTATTTTTCCCAGTGAATACACAATACACATTTTTTAACAATACTACGAATCAATTTTATGCCAATTTCTTTGCTGATCTAACAATATCAAATGAAACACAACAAGATTTGGGATACTGTTCATTGACTCAAACTACAATGAAAAAACTCTATCTATAAAACAAAGTATAAAAAGTCTACCCACGGCCACAAAATTCTTTGTCTTGTAACACTTTAAAATCACAACAAAGGTTTTTAAAATTATGAGAGTAAAAATATTTGTAAATTGCATGTCATTTAAAAATGTATGGTGTATCATTTGAAGTATTCATTATGACAAAGCAAAGTAGAAAGCATTTCACTTCTCAGATAATGTGTGAAGACAGGTTCATTTCTTTGCACAATATACAGAAGTAGATGGACAAACTAACAGTCATGAATGTTATGGTTCTGCATATCATCAATACTGACTAGATCACTTCTCAGAGAAGGTGACCTGCAGTTGGGAGCTCATTGATGTGGTAAATGTATTATCATCAATGAAAAATTGCATAAATTCTGTAAGTAGAACTTGGTTGTATTCCATGATATCACAAACAAACTTGCAACTTAAATCCCATTGAAAATGTATTCAAATATGTAGAGCATATTTGCTGTAACATAGAACATAATAGATCTGTTTTGTTAGTCAAAGTAAGTAAATTTGCAAGGTTTTACTTCCCTTTGGTTGTGAGATGCCTTACCCATAGGACTTGACATTCCTATATACTTCCTTAAGCTGCTCCAAATCCTGTGGAGTTCCTTGGTTTTATACACCTGGTCTCTCCTAAGTTACTTTGTAAAATGGCATGGAAAGGGTAGGCAGACTCCACTGCTTATATTGGCATACCTGAGTTTGGGTGCTGTTATCATTACATCCCATAAGGACAATTTGCCTGTTCTGAAAGAAGCTGTGCTTGGGTCTGGCCTGACTACACAGCAGTATTGCCTATGAGCAAAAAAAAAAAAAAAAAAAAAAAAAAAAAATGAGGGTTTTTTTTTCCCACCCAGATTTCATTCTGATGGCTTATGTAAGTTTCTGTTCAGGCTCACAGAAGAGTGAGCTCAGTAGATTTTTTTATCACATTCAATTGACTATAAAATGGGAAGACATTGGACTCTCATGAGGTATGTGTTCCTCAGTCTACAATCTGGATGTTAATGATGAATAGATACGTACAAATACGGAGACAATGAAGGCTTTCTGTTGTTGGTAGTGTGCCTGAATTGTCTGAATTCAAATTATCATAGCATGTTATCTCATCTTCATGGCAGATATTGGGTAAAATATTTTTCAGTAATCAGTCTGTATGGCCACGATCTAACTGCTTATTTTTCTATACTGATGACAATTGGGAAGAAATGCTGCTATAATTCCAAATAATTCTGTAAGCTATCATGTGACCTGCAGATAGCATTTCTTGTGACTTAGTTTAATAATAACCTGCAAATGTCAGTTACCATATAGATGATATATACTGTTTGATACTAAATTATATTATTCATCAACATAAAGTGAAAATATAGCTAAATATTTTTTTCAAAAGATCCCATGCTTTTAAGAAGAGGTCATGGAAGAATGAACTGTGCTAATGCAAAATTAAATTCATAGCATCTTGGTATTGACAATAATTACATAATCCTTTTTGTTTTTCACAGAAACTGTCCAACTTTTCCCATTTCCTTGTACCAGAGAAATCAAATTTCAGTAAAATTCAGGCACTGATGGTAAAAGTTGTTAAAGGGTGTGTCAAAATTATTTGTCCTTCAGTGAAGAAAGTTAACTATATGGCACCAAGAAAATTCTGAAACCGATGAAGAACATCTCATGCTATGCTTGCCTGTGGTGCAGTAGCCTTGGAACTATGTACTTATATTATGTATTTTATATGATAATGTCATATGAATTGGCATCTGAGCCAATAATGAACAGTGTGTATTGTCAGTCAAAATGTCCCCTACTTGAAAACTGAAGGTTTTGACCACTACACTGAATATTTTTCAAGATACCATCTATTGAACATACCATAAGAAAAAACCCAATAGAACATAATGGCTGAACTAGAATTTAAGATTGTGTAGGTAGCACATGGGAAAATGTCATAAGTGGTAGTTTCAGGAAGGCTATCATCTACTTGACATACATACATGTACAGTAGCTAACATACATTTCAAAGTCACATTTATTTTGAGCATACATAATTGATGTCCAGAAACTCCTTGTTCTCAAAGTCGTGAAAACAAATGAGGCAGGACACTGTTATTAATGTCCACTTACAAGATTTGGTTTTATTTAAAAAGTGTATAAACATGCATTTCTCCCTTTTGACTGTTCTTTCCAATTTACTCATTCAAAATGGGTCAAACCAATATTTTTGTTGGTAGCCAATTTCTGAGAATGTACCAGGAACTATTTAGTCCAATAAATCTACTAATAGTAAACTGAACATACTGTCAGCACTGCCTTTAAGCACTTACAACTTGCTTATACATTTGGTGGCATCAATTTCACTTTTTAATCAAATGAAACACAAAATTGTATGTAGAATGCATTAAGTTTTTTTTAAGTAATGAACTTAAGTGATGTGGTTACATCCTCTAATATGTACTGTACATGTATTAGAAAGATGAGCAAGATATTGCAATATTCAAGAGTAGCTCGAGTATGCCCTAATAATAAGTTGCTTCTTTAACTATTTGCTAGAATTTCTAGAGTTCATTTTCTTTGTTTCCTTGGGGAACTTCATGTTAAACTCTGACTTAATGAGTTGGAAAGATTAATTATGGTAATTAAAAATTCTGTTTTTTAAAAGCTGTAATATAAATACAGATCTCTTGAAACACCTTGATTTTATTTTGCTCATTGTAATTCTCAATTGGGTCCATTACAATGGCAGGATAAAACTGATTTTAAATAAAACTTTTATTATATTTTTTAAGCAAGTTAGTACATCTTTGCTACCAGCATACTTTAACCCATATTCTGCCTAGATTTAAACTTCTTTCTTTTGACCCCTGCCTTTTTCAATGGTAAAAGCCACCTTTCTGCTTCTTAAAACTGACTCAATATCTGATGTTTCAAGAAGACATTGCAAACACCATCATTCCTTTGAATCTTCCTATTTCTACACCCCCAAAAGAAATCCATCTCACAGGATTGGTTACACCACCATTACCCAATCTAACTTACAGTACAGAAAAGTCCCTTCACATTCAATCTTTTCTTCATGTCATGAGGAGTAGAGATTTGTGCTTATCACCAAATAAAATTGCAGTGCAAAATTTAAACATAAAAAGTTACACAATTAAAAGTTAATATATGGCACCACAGCCCATTAATTCACATATAGTACAACAGACCAATAAGAACAGACAATAATATGAACAGAGCTAAGAAGAGTGAGCTTGCATAGCAATGCAAAAAAGAAATTATATACAGAGGAAAATCCTTTTCTTCCTGGAGGGTGAGTTTTGCTTTCTTTCTTTTTCTTATATACTCCTGACAAGAAAGAGTTAAGGTAGGTGGTGTAATTAAGAGAAGACAAGAAAATAACTGTGGGATATGTGTGGCTGTGTGTCTTTACATTGCATTTACAGCTTTTTTAATAGTACATAAATAAAGAAATTGTTCATTGCACTGTTAAATGTTATCACGTCCATGAGTTCAGACCTGATGGTCCTCAGAGCATCTTTGTATGTCCCCTCTCAGTTACTCTGAAAAAGAAAAAAATCCCCAAATTCATAAATATAGCTTTCTCATATGTTAAATATTCTTCTATCCTAACTAGCAATAAAATCAAAACAACCATAGAATAATTAAAGATTGTCAGCTAAGTATTGCATTTGTGAGTTTATGTCCTTTGAAGATTGACAGGGGACAGGGTAGTACTGGGAAGCTCGCAGATTTGTGATGCAGTACTTATTAGACTACAGTTATAAAGTAAGTTTAAAAATAATCCACTCCTATGTGAGTGAAAATGGAGGGTTAAACAAACCATGAGGACACACTTAGCAGCAGCTGGTAGTAGTAACTCTGATTCATATAGAACTTGGGAATTTTCAGTAGTCCCCTTAATCCAGGGTGAACTAGCTCCCAATGCTGATGCAAACCCCGGTAAACCTACATTCCACTTGAGGAGGTTGATTTCAAAAGAATTTACAGTCTCTTTATTTTTAAAAGGTAAGAATAAAATGAAGACCAACTCAACTAGGGGGAACTGCTAAGAAGTTTCATGAAAGCTCCCAAGTTGGGTAAGGTCATGTCAGTGCTAAAAAGTGGACATTACATTCAACTCCCATCACAATAAGAAACAAAATATTAAGTGGGAAATTTGCTACCTTTTCTTTATTGTACTCAGTTAAAAAGGGCAAAGGGGCCCCTGCCAAATGGAATATATTTAACTTGGGAGGAAATAAAGAGATGGGGAGAAGAGAGAGTGACTGGGAGGGGTGGGAGAGGGAAGAGAGTTTGAACAAGGGTATACATGGATAAAAAAAAGAAAGAAAGGGAACTAGCAGAGCAAAAACCAAAAAAGATCAGTTACTGGCATTAAAAGAATGGTAGAAAGTTTAAATAAACTTGAAATACAAATGAAATGTTTGCATCACTGACTGCTTTAAACAGTTATTTGTTTACTTATAGCCAATCCTGAATAAAATAATTTAATTTGATTGGTTTTAGAAGAGAAAAAATTCTACAATTCAAAAATTTGTTTAATGTAGCGATTTCATCAGGCCAATATACCTTGTGAATCACAGTGGCCTTTAAAATGATCCAAAGACTTAAATAATTCACCTGTAAACTGTCCTGGACTATTTGAGCCCACATATCCAATGTCTAGAAGGTCACTGGCATTCCGCTGGTGGCCGCCCCTCAATACCTCAGGCTTCCTAGAGCCGGTGGATCCTTTAGAAGAGGCTGTTCCTGAAGAGCTGTGTCCACCTGGGGATGGGAAGCTGGGTTTGCTGTATGGTACCAAGGACTCCTCTAAAAATAAAGAAAACAAATCATAAAAGACTAAATTTAATTGCAACATAGGGGCAAAACACAAACCCAATATTTTTTTATTTTTGAGGTTTATTCAGTCCTGAATATTAAAGACATTTCCACATACAGGCAACATTTCCTAAAACACACACTGAGAAGTATTAAATTAAAAGGTTCTAAGATAAGTACAGATTAGTATTTTTTTAAGCTTTAAATTTATTGTAATAGAACATTGCTTATAAGCCATTATTTTTGCTTAACAACAATAATGTCTGAGAATGATTTCTGGAGTTCAGGGAATCTCAGTTTAGCTTTTCCCAGTAAGAGTGAAAAACATGGTTTTTGTATTAGTCTAAATTATTGCAATACTCCCTCAACCAGTCTAGAAACATATAGCTAATATACATTCATATATATGTGACTTAAATAAGTATCTTAGATTTCTGTTTATTTCTTGAGCCAGAAATCCATTGTTTAAAAGGCTCTGTGTTTCCTTAAAGTAGAATAAAGCATTAATTATAACATATTAATGTTCTTTTCAGATATTGTCTTTCCAAAAATAAATTATGTGTTACAATTAGTATGTTAATGCTTAGAATTCCTCTTCCAATCATTTTGTATCGCCTCTCCTTTCCAACTCCACTACTGTTTCTTCTAATTTGTCGGGTATATGTCATTGTTAAGGAAATAAAAACTGCTGAGTGAATTCACAGTCCTCTCCCTACACAGTCTTTAATGAGAAGGGACAGGTAGTATTTCACCTACAGCTGGTAACCTCCCAAAATGTTTTATTAAATTTAAATGTTGGGATTGTCAGTTTCTGGTCCTTTCACAATAGTTTTCAAGCCTTTGAGAATCACATGGTAATAAAATGTAATCATGGAAAATGCATGACCTGAAGACAAATTGAGACAAGTCTGAGTGAAAACTGATGCAGCATAGATAAAGGGATGCTATATTTGAAGTGTATGTATGTCTGTGTGTTCATTTCTGAAGTAGATATAACTAATAGTGGGTGCCCCTCCAAATATATATTCAGTAGCAGATTTACCTCCCCCAAATAATATGCAAGTAGAAATTATAAGGTTTATGTTGTGAGACTCCAAGGATATTGTCTTATAAATAAGAACTCTTTCCATCCAAATGTTAACATTGAACTTCATTCAGTCTGCTGGAGAACATATGTGATCAGCTCCACCTTTTCAAACCTTATAACACCTGATTGGGTGTCTACCTGCAGTTTTGTGAGCCGAATTAAATCTCTGTTTTGAAATATGTGAGCTCCCTTTCAAGTGAGTGGCTACTTCAATCAACTAGTTGAAGGCAGACATTGAGATGATGCAAAAGAAGAAATTTAGTGTTCTTTAAAAATAGTCAATGTAGACATTAAAAGATATCAATATCAAACTTTTTTGAGCACTCCAGATGGAAACTGGAAGCTTCTAAGGTAAAAGACCTTATACAGGGTTAACTTGTAGAACAGGCCCCACGGAATGTGTGCTGTTAAACTCTGCTGAGGAAATCCAGTTTGAATAGATTTAAGGCAAATATTTTCCGGATGCCCTTCACAATTGCCAATCCTAAAATACCTGGTAGGAAAAAAAAGTGATAACAGCCACACTTTTGTGGGACTGTACAGCACACACCTGATCCAACCCCTTGTGTGTGGGGAGCTTTCCGTGTGTCTTCCTGGCGTTCTGTAGAGTTTATCCAGTCTTGGGTTGGACGCTGCCACTCTAGGGCGGTTTTAGCTGGACAATCCAATGAGCTCTTTGTGTCTTCTAAATTGGCGGCTTGTTGTCTCTCTAGAGAGCTTCCTTTTCTCTCTGTTGAATTTTCCACGTTACCAGAATGCTGGCTCAGGCCTATCTGCTGTCTTAAACCCTGACTTGGTGGGGGATCTGGTGGTGGGGGAAGATCTAAAAATTTTGAATAATGTTTAGAATAAACTATGATTTAATGAAAAATACAAATTTAAGTTTTAGTTGAAAAACTGAAAAAAAAACAAGAAAGGAAAAAAGAAAAAAAACCCTTGCCCTCTTACAAGTTATCATCCATGCAAAAGATATTTATGGAAAATAAAAGTCAATACATGCTATTAATCTCTCTTCTATTTTCTTCCATAGCATCTTCAAGACAAAAATCGACTCTTCAACCATCTGTTCAATAGGGAACCTATTTCCAACACCCTACTACAGGCTAACATTCACAATAAGTGATGGTTCATGGTTGACACTCAGTCTCTCTCTCTTCAAGATAAAAATATTTTGAGAGGAAAAAAAAAATCACTATAGATTCTAGCAGCAGTACTAGTAAAATTTCCTTAGAGCAAAAACTCTTTAAGTGATCTCCAGAGGAAAGATCAGTCTCCAGAAAACAGGCCAAATGTGACTGCCACTGTGCAAGTGTGTGCCACATTGAGCAACAGTCAAAGGGTTAAGCTAACTTTATTAAATGCAATTAACATTCTGCCTGACAACTGATCCTGACTGTTCGTTTCATGAGTTAACTAATGAGTTACAACTAATGCACTGTAATCTTCCCTTGTATTAATTTTAATAATGAATAATTGATGTTCAGAGCACAAACTGAATATGCTAAATGGTGAGTGGTGATAGACAATGTATTGTGGAAATTAGAGATGAAGTGGAAGAGATAAGTTTTTGAAAAAGCTTTTTAAAGGCATCTGGACATGCCCAGGTTAGTTTAACTGTAACTAGAAGGAGCTTTTAAAATTAAACTTTGGAAATGAAGAAAAAACTGTATGAGCTTAATTTTTCATTTTCCTTTGTGCTTTTCATATTTTCATCTTTGTATTTTGAATGTGCCCAATTATAAAATTACATTTTCTTTCATATCTCTCTAATATTATTTCTAAAATGACATGACTGAGGACTTAGAAATCTCCTTTGTATCAGGACCATCTAATTTTTTTAGAAGATATTGTAAATTTTTTAGCTCATCTTAAAATTAGGCTATTACATTGCTTATTTATAAAACTTATGTATCATATAATGTACACTTATTACATGAATTAATGATATTTCACTTAATGTGGGCAATATTTTATTTCTTTTTTATAGACATGTTTTGTTTCTAATTATACTTTATGGGAAACCAGAATAACTAACACAAATGTTTTGTACACAAGCTTGCTTAAGAGCTCAATGTTCACATTAAGAACTTCTTTAAAAGCTTTTTTCTTTGTTTTATGAGCAAAACATTAGTATCTTTCACTGGAAAGATAGTAAGGGTTGCTGAGCATTTGTTCTAGGTTTTAAGTTAAAGTAGCATTCTCAGCTCTCATGAATGTCTTCATGTCAGATTACAAGCTACTAATAATTAATGAGAAAAGGGATGCTGTCTGGGTAAATAGGATTGCATTTGGACCATTTCTTCCAAAATGAAGAGCTAATGTAATAATGCACTATCTGCTTGCATGATAATCTAATGAGTTTTGGTGTTTCTTTTACATTCAATGCTGGCTTCCTTTGCTGTGTATTATTATGAATGCAAATTAATTATTTAATTTGAGTTATTGGGCTTAGTCTGTCACTGAGGGAAAAGATTGTATTGGCTCCTGAAATAACATATCTTGTCATTGATTTTTATTTTCCATCTGAACTGTTTAATTTCTAAAATGGCCAAAATGGCATTTGCTTATGGCAGCTAAAATTCTGATGCCTATTTAATGTAACTTGAAATTATAAAGCTTTGTAATTATATAATATCCTTTGAGATTTTATCTTCTAAGAATAAAGGACATTGCATACACATTGAAATAAACTGGAAAGAGATGGAATTACAGATGATTGTAGAAAAAATAAAGGTATATAATACAATACATTGACTTAAATTAAATTCATTATTCAATTCTTTGTGGAATTACTTCAAGTAAGTCAATTCACTAGAGTATCTCTGTGGCTTGCTGCTGGTTAGCTATTGTCAAGCAATGACAATCCAATGACATAGGTACCTTATTATTCTCATTTACTTTTCAGGTAAATGGATGTGGGAGAACACAAAGAAATCAAGCATCTCTAACCTAAATCTCTCATTTTGTAAGGTTCAACATGTGAAATTGTGTTCACAGGGACCAGCTCAGCTCAGATAACTGAATATTCCAACACAGCTTTGCACCATCCCCTAAAGACCCATGTTTCTACTGCTGTGTTTCTCTTCACAGCCAGCTACAGTTCATTCCCCCAAACTGTGAAATACTCTTTGAATTTTTTTCTATTCAAAAGAGTAGCTAATATTAACTTATATTTACAAATCCCATAATTTCCACTTCCAATAGTTTGCCTTTCTTATTGCTTTCACTGATCTCATCTAGGCATGAACCACCTGTTCTGATTGATTCTATGATCTCCAATTATCTCTATTTTTATAATTTGGGGCCACTTAATTCCTCCCTAGACAAAATTTAGACTTTTTAACATTAAAAATTTAATATATTACATTTTTATATTTAAAATATAAAATTATGCTACAATTATACCTTAAATATATAAATATGCATATATGAGGGGATACACACACACACACACACACACACACACGCATACACACTTCCTTCAGAAATTTCCCATTCAAAACATTATAAAAGTCTAGGACAGTTCCTCAGCATATAGGTCCTTAAACATTGCTCCTTACTGTGTGTCTAGCATCATGTTATACTTTATTTGATCCAGTCATGCTGCTTGCTTTCCTTTAAAAATATATATATATATATATATATATGCACTAGGATTTCAAATGCTGCATCAGCTTTGAGGATCTTTCCTTGAACATAAGCCTTGCTCTTTCCCTCAGAATATTCCTGTCTTTTCTCATATGTAAAGCTGTTCTTCAGGCTTTTCTGGATAATCCCATATATTAAAATACTTCCTCTTAAATGCATTACAATTTCTCATTGTTTCTCTCTCCATGGCAACAGTCACCATTTGCATACTTTACATATTTATATTGATCTGAACCTCTATTTGTTTGTTTTTACTCGATATAAGGTGCAGGAGATTAAGGGATCATACCTATAATATATGCTCACTAAATGTTTAAATAGAAGGACCAAAGAACTCATTTGCAGAAAAATACATTGTGGCAGATCAAAGGAATAACTCCTTCCTTTAACTGGGAATTATGAACTAAGGGAAAGACAGAACAGTTTCAGAGAACACATTGATGGGGAACCAACCATCTTTGGTCCAGAATTGTTCAGGATATTTTCTTAGGGATAGAAAATTTATATCCAATAACCCCTGCTTAGCAGAGAAATTCCACAAGAGAAACAAGCATATCCATAACTGTATATGGGCTTTTACATAGCCTTTGGGACAGAAACTGACATTTCTTATTATTCCAAATTTCTCTCACTGGACACAGAGAAGATTACTTCCTTTTCTCAAGGTAATTTGACACAAGGCGTCAGCAATCTTGACAATGATGTATGAAAAGTGGGATGTGCTGTTTGCTATTAGGACATTCTACCATCAACAACAATTTGTCATTCTATCTTCAAAATCCACAAAGTCCAACTCTAAAATTGATGTTACTGAGGGCTGGAGAGGTGAGTAAGTGGGTAATATGCCTGTTCTGCATGAAGACATGATTTCAATCCTCTAGCAGCCACATAATAAAGAAAAAACGGCAGGTATTATGATGAGCTCCCAGTGCTGGGGAGGAACAGATGAGAGTATCCTTGGAGTTTGCAAGCCAACTAGTGTGAACAATGTTTGAACTCCAGAAACAGTGAAATGCTTATCTCAAAAAAGAAAAAAGAGTTGCTTAAAAAGACACTCATCATCTGCTGCTAGTTTAAACATGTGTAAGGCAAGTTCACACATGTGTATTACTGAACATATACACATGAACATAGCTACACACACACACTCACACATTCACTCACACACACACACACACACACACACGCACACACACACGAGTGATGATACCACAATTCCAACTTCTAAAGCCTGTGTAATTAATTAAAGAAAAGTCACCCAGACTTGAAAGATGTCAGTGTCAATGAGAATAAAATTGTTATTGAGCTAAGATACTGAGGGTAAATATTTGAGAAAACAGCTACAATAAGTACCTAATTGATGTGATCATAAAGACCATTATAAAATATATAATTCCACCCAAAAGTTTCAGTGTAAAGTGGTTTTAGAGTGTCATGAAGCAGTGATCTTATGTAACAGACAGATTTGATCAGGAATACTTATTAATTTAGGGTTTAAAATGAGCATATGAGTGAATGAAGTTCATATGTTGAGAAAATGAGATCAACACTACAAATTTCTTAAAGTGACCAAATACTCCTCAGAGCATCTGAAGCAGAAAGGAAATGGTAAGCATTTGTGTGTGTGTGTGTGTGTGTGTGTGTGTGTGTGTGTGTGTGTGTGTGTGTGTGTTTGTGTATCATGGGGTAGCAAATCACACACCTGTGCATATACCTGTATCCTTAACTTTCATATTCTGTGATTTAAAAAAAAAATCTTCCCAAAGACAAAAAGAGAGGCCCTGAAACAAACATTCTTGGTATTCTGAGTCTTACCATGATAAGATTTAGAGACTACAGTAATAGCTGCTGGTTTACTCTCCCACAAAAATAAAGAACAAAAGAATTATTCTTTTATGGCTAAGGTTTAATCCCATAGTTTTAAGTCTGAAGCCTAATGACTAGGTCTGGCTTCTCTAAGCCAAGATACAGATATACTAGCAAATGGGTTGTATCTCAGACAATTACATGGTAATCAGAAGGTCATATTTTAGGACCTTTCCAAATGATTTCAACCTTGAACTGGCTAGGTTCATTCTTTCATTCTTTGGTAAAATGACCTCACAATAAGGCACGGAGCACAGAAGGAGGTTCTGGGAAGAGGACAAAAGTCTATTGTCACATCTAAGGTTTCAGTGAGCACTTTAAATCTATGAATCAGATGGTTTTAGAGTTTAGGTTAAATATTTTTTGAAAACATGAGACTACTCTGCAGACATGGTAAAATAATCCTTACTGAGCATGAATGTCTTCCAGAAGCTAGCAGTATTTAATAAAATGCTCAAAGATTAGATGCTACATGCAAATGAAATTATTTAAATAAGACATCATTGTTCATATTCAGTCACCAGTTTATTTCAATAAAATTTTATTGAAAATAATTCACACTAATAGTTTTTGAGAACTAGTTTCTTGTTGCCAGGTTTTTCCTCTAACTTGCACTTTGTATATTGTAGTCTCACCTTCCCATCTGCTGGCATTGTCTGTATGTGCCAGTTTATGTAGTGTTGGCTAACAATATAGGGCTTCATTTTCATGTTAGCCAAACATTCTACAATATGAGCCACACCACAGCTATACTTTAAAACTTATCTACCTCTAGGTACACTCACTCAACAAAGAGTAGATTTAGAACATAAAACATGTTCCACAAAGCCAAAAATATTTACTATTCAAACATTAACAGAACAAAACAAATATTGAGACTTTTTATGGTTATAATTATGCCTCTAAAATTTATATATTGAAGTTAATTCTATTATTCATTTTTATGGTATTAGGAACTGAGTGGGACCTCTGTGAGATCATTAGATCATGAAGTTGGCTTAGGGCCCTTATCAAAAACACCAAAGCTACTCCTTCTCTCATGTGAGGTCACAATGTGAGGATAACATGAAAAGCCATTAAGGATACTCACAACTGGCACCAACAGTTGGCAATTCTAGACTTATTACTGAGAAACAAATTTCTGTTTTCTATCTTTCCTACTTTTTATAACATTGTGATCACATATTGCAGAACCTAAAACAAAGAAAGTCTTCATACCTATGGCCTATAGTTGCCTTCTAGCTCTGAAATTCATGACCCACCAAAACCTTCATAAATCATTCTGCAAACAGATAAAAAGGAGTCCTGAAGAGACTAATGTGAGATTGTGACTGTCCTGCTACGATGCCAAGTGTGCAGACAGTTTCCTTCCTACACTTAAAATGAGATGCTGAAAATTTTCAGAAGAGCTCAATCTTTGGAAAATAGCATTCTAAATCTTTTTTGAGGAATGATAATAATAGATTCCACATAATTGTGAAAGAGTGTGTTAAATATGGCATTGTATCCAAGTGGTACATATAGAGGCAATGTCCAAGTTTTAAAAGCTACTTTACTGAAAGTTAATGATAATGCTAAGCATATTTCTTTATGAGAAGATGAAAATTAAGACAAGAAACCTACCATCTGGCATCCCTTCTCTCCGATGAGGTAACCCTGGCTGTGTGTCCATTCGTCCTCCCTTATGCTTTTTGGTGGGCCGAGGCCGCTGGCTTGGATTCAGGGCAGAGCTGGTGTTACTGTCAGTAGAAAATGGGCTGGTGGGCCGGGGCCTTTGAGAGGAGGTGAAGGCTTTTCCTGAAACAAAAAGCAAGCAAGTGGACATAGAGAATGCTACTGTAACACTCTATTTTGTCTTGCCTTGTGTCTCTGCTCTTACTAGACTATCCAGTGAGTGTACCTAGAGATGTTTGAAGACTTATCTGTACAAAATGTATGAACTGTTACTTATAATTTGTCCAATTATTAATAAGCTGAGAACACCCTACCCAACAAAAACAGATTTCAAGCAAATTAACCTGAAACAAATCCATCAACCAAAAGTATCACATTGTTTGATCATAGTTTTATGTAACCTTAATAATTTTCATGATACTTTCATAAATCTGTGCAAATGTATGCCACATTTACTTCTAAAAATAAGAATTTTTTATCAAAAATGAATTGTCTTTGTCATTTTAACTGTTTTATCTGATTAGTCATATTTTACTCTTAGAATCTCAAACACTGTATTAGAATTCCATTGAAGTTTTACGTGAAGAGCCTGCTGAAATGCATATGTACCTTTATCACTTAATGTTCATATACAATGAATTTTACCTCTTTTATCAGGATTAAATAAGATTAGTTTAGAAGCTTGCATGCTATAGTCTTGGTGTCTATCCAAACTGTGGTAGGTGTATTCTGAGCATAGTATTATATTTAAAAGACCCTATGCTTTAATTTTGTAATTGAATTGTGCTATTTTCTGTTTGATAGTTTAGAATATATGAATGGAATTTTTCCAGGAAAAAGGTTAGCTAATACATTTTCTACAATGAATTATTTTAGAACTTAAGTTTATTATGTAAGAGGGGACTGGTTTATGTGCACATATTTATTCTATTGTGCATATTTTCACTTTATACAAAATCATTATATGCGGCTGCACTGTCCTAAGTCATTGTGACTTGATATTGCTTAATGCTTTATTAGTGACTAGCATACATGCTGCTAGTGCACTTATGCCTTCAAATTTATTAGCTCCCTTGCACCTTCTCCCGTCTCTGCCTATAGCAAATGCCACAGAAAAGCACTCAGGC
This sequence comes from Sigmodon hispidus, assembly GCA_004025045.1. NCBI lineage: Eukaryota > Metazoa > Chordata > Mammalia > Rodentia > Cricetidae > Sigmodon > Sigmodon hispidus. Next base: position 38,476 of record PVIH01000384.1, read on the forward strand.
AACATAAAGATTCTGACTTAATGTTTTATGAAGCAAGAAAATCCAAATAACAGTTATATTGCAACATATTTTAGTTTGGATGCTATATAAAAATAAACCTTTGCAATGCTTGAGAAATTCTTCCAATTTGTCTGAAGAATGCTTAATGCACACTTGAAGGAAATATTGATGGTAAAACATAAGACAATGTCCAAGATATAATTTTATAACCTGAAAGTGTAGCAAAAGTTCAAAGTAATTTTTCTTTATTATTTGAATACTGTTTAAATTTAATCAAGCTTTTGATATTTCTTGAGTTTATTTTCTCATGACAGCATAGTAAATGAACATATCATATTCTTAGCATGTGCAGCTAAGAAGTACATATTCAAATATAAGGGTTCTTTCCCAATAAAACTCATGTTTATGAATTACTGATAAATTACCAGAGTTAATATTACATACCTTTTTTCCCTTGTGGCATGAGATACCCGTGACACATACATAATTTGACATTGATGCTATTATTTATTTCTCTTTAAAATCAAAATAAATTTAAAGAGCAATAAACAGGTAGATATGGCAATTTGAACTTGCAAATGCACTTGGTGTATTTTTAGTTAGCATCCTCTAAAACAAATAATAAATTATTATATTAAAATCTTAGTCAAACAATTAGAATCATCAGCCAAGTGAACTATTAGATAGTAGTCTTAGACCCATTCACCTCATGCTGAGGAAGCCTTCCCAGAAAGTGTCTCTGCAGAAAGAAATGGGGCAAGGTAACATAGTGGAGGCAAAAGTTGAATAATTTTAATCATCAGGTTTATTATTGATTTTGTGAGAACTTTGCAATGTGTGAGTTACTGAAAATTTAATGACAATCTTAGTTGTGGCTTTGTTGTAATAAGAAAAAGAAACACACTGCAATTAACCAGCAGAGCCTTGAAGAGAAAGGATGGATGAGATGCAAGGTAGTGAGTAGGAGCCTATTTTGGCTCTGTAATATTAGCATCAAAGGAGAATTCTGGTAACATAGCATCTATCCAACTGAGTTCATGCATATTTTTAAAAGCCTGTGGTTAGATTCACTGAGAAGAAAGAATAGAAGAAGAGGTAAGTGTCCAGAGAACAGGATTCTCTCATGCAAAAAAGTGTTGACTTGGGAGTCTACCAACCTGTTCTTGTAAGACTGGTTCCATCCAGCCTAAAACCAGCTTTATCTGCTGCTACCACCAAGGCTTGTGCAAAGCTGCCGCTGGCAAAGATGGAGCCATCTGAGGAACTACCTACACTAGATCTATGACTAGAAAAGTTACGGTCCTCATCAGATGCAGAGCCCCATCCATTTACCATTGAACCTAAAAACAAATGTAGTGGTCCAGTAAGTTGTATATATCAGATATTCATCTGCTGCAGCATAGTGTAGAATGAGCAAATTGACTATTTCATTTCCTCACTGTTTCTTTAAAGTTTCATTGTGAATTCTTTACTTTTAATATCATCCATGTCTCCAACATTCTAAGTAGAGAGGAACCAAGGCCATTTAAAATGTGTCCGTTTGTAGCCCATTGACAAAACACATTTGAATTGATTCAGTTCTTACACTGAATAAATTATCTCATGCTCATTTTTTTTATAAGAACTGCTATGTATATTTAACTTCCTATGTATCAAGGAAGACTAATTTGACTAAAGCCGTTTAGTGCATTGAAACAGAAGAAATAGGCTGAAAAATAGTGGGAATATATTTTAGAGGTAGTTCAGACTCCATCAATTATAAAATTTTAAAAGAAAAGAACAAAACCTCTTATATATAAAGTGTTTAAACACTATCAAATCAATATAGAACATAATAAAACTATATTTTACTGAATTTTTATTTATGACAATGTTATATATTCTTTAATTTTTAATTAGCTTAATAACTCCAGTTTTAATACTTCCTTTAAAAATAATCATAAGAATGTCATGAACATTAACGTAGGTTTTTCTGCAAAATGAAACACAGTGTTAGTGGAAAAATTGCAAATTTACATGTCAATAATATTAAGTACTTTGAAGATGCCACAAGTAATATTAAGGGTCTAGAAAAGTCAGTTTTCATTTTTTTGTTCTTAAACAAAATCACAGTTGGATTTTAACCAACTATTTACTATAATTAATATGATATTTATCTAAGTCATTACTTGATTAATTCATAATATAATAAACTACCAAGTAGTGTTTACCCTATTTACAAAAGGAATATAAACATATACTTATAAAATCAATGTTAGGTTTTCTAACAGGCATAGAAATATTTGTAAGAAATGGGTGAACTCTAATATTATAGTGGTTTTTTCCTCTCCTTTTTTCAAGACAATAGTGTAGTTAAGAATTTGAAGTACTTGAAATGTTGATGAAAGGGCCAGTGACACAGCATATTCATTTTCAACAGAGAGAAAACAGACTCTGAAAGGTGTAGAATAATCTGAGAAGTTAAAATAGTGTTAGATGGAGCAGAGTAAGACAGTCTGGACTCTAGCTGGCAAAAGCACACAGACACACTTCTTATATTCCAAACAAGTCCCTGGTGGTAGGCCACTGTAAAAATGCTAAGCTAACACTGGTAATCATGCCTCCTCTGAGAGATTCATTTCTGGGCTAATGATTATTTTCAGGAAACAATAGGCCACATTAAAAGAAGAAATGATGCAAAGGACCTTGGGGTGTAACATCATAGAAGTTAAGGAAAAAATTCCAAAGTTGTTCAGTGGAGGAGGGCTTACCATAGGCTGTGGAACCACAGCTGAGAACAGACTTAAGGAATCTGAAACCTCACATCTGTCCTTTATGTAGGCTATTTTTATTGTTTTCAATGTCAAAATAGGCATGACCTTATTATTCTCTCACTCACATTTTGTCTTTTAACTGTCTCTAATATGTTTCTTTCTGACACCTCTTGTCTTCTTTATCATTGTCTACATTTTCTTTCTCAAGAATTTACTCATTTGTATGTCTCAGTTGAATGACCTCTAGACTACCAACATTATATCTAAATTCTCATTAGGCTTCTGAGTCAGTAGGTCCTTTTAACATAGAGTTCTGCCTATCTCTGAAGTATCTGTATTCACCCATTTCCTCTTACCACTTAAGTATATTCCAGAATTGCTACCACCTCCATTTTCCAGGGTCTAAACCAATCACTAGTCCTTGGAGCCCCTGGTTGACTTGATTCTGTTTCACCATCAAGTTTGCATTAGAATCAGTCTCAGATCCTTGGTTATGTAAATACTATGGATATAAGAGTATATTGGTTCCATCCCTTGGTTGTAGTTGTTTCATATACATGCACTAGAAAGTAGAGTTTTAAAGATAAGAAACTACCTGATATACATTCCTGTATATAATACGTAAATATACTGAAGATTAGAAATTTGTTAGCTGCCATGTGGGTGCTGGGAATCGAACCCGGGTCCTCTGGAAGAGCAGACGGTGCTCTTAACCGCTGAGCCATCTCTCCAGCCCCGAAGATTAGAAATTTGATAAAGATAAACATTTTGAATAGAATGCATTTGAAATTTTCATCCTTAACTACAGGTAAGAATGTATGCATAACAATTATATGCATGAGTCTATGTGATGTCTGATGTCATTTAGTTTGCTTGTTTATGTGTGTTTCTCTCAAGTAGAGATTTTCTGTGTAGTCCTGGCTATCCTAGAACTTGATCTGTAGACCAGGCTGGCCATGAACTCAGATCTGCCTGCTTCTGCTTCCCAAGTGCTGTGATTAAAGGCATGTGCCACAACAGACCTGCTAATGTCTTAGAAATTACCTTATTTTACTTGCAAAATACTTTCTCTATAAGAATTCCTAGAAAATTTAGTAAATTTATGTTTTCTAAATAAAATATAATATTAGTGAATTCTTGTTGATTATTTAACATCATGGAATATAATGATGTAATTGTCTAAAATAGCAAAACAAAGTGATAACATAAATAATATGAATTATATTCATATTATATAATAAAATGCATATTATACATATATACAAATATACATATACATACACACATATATATATATTATATATATATTGATTAGCCTTTGCCACCTTAAGGTAGTGGCAATTTATAGTGCTTTTAGTCAATGTAAATTATAAATTTATTTCAAGTTACAATATTTTTTTGAGTGTGACATGATAAAATGCAGCAGAAAGTCCCCATGTCACAGCAGAATCTCTAGTGGCATTCTGCACAGTCCCTTAACAGAGACTCAACCCTTTGCTTTCTTCCAAAGGACCCTGGTTTGCTTCTTCACTACAGTGAATCCTCCATGTGAATTTCAATGCCTATATTTTCTACCCCCTAAACAAAATAGGATGTCTTTTATCTGCACTTTTCTCTACAAAGTTCTGCCTTGATATATTGCCTCTCCCACATTCTCTGGGAAGAATGAGTAGAACAAACACAGGGCTTTCCATGGTTTTCAGCCAGAAGAAACAGTTAAGTTGCTATTTTTTATTTTTGTACTTTTGTGGTCTTTCTAGGAGCAAAGGATCTACTTAGAAAACTTCAGAGTTGCATAGATACACACCATGGACATGTCCCCTCATTAGGCCTTCAGAATCCTGATGATACCAAATGAAGCCTGTGGAAGCCAGTTTGCTGTCTGTGCCCCTTGACAATGTAGAACAAGGAGCTTAATGCATGGGAAAGTAAGAATTTTCATTATTGCTTTTCTCTAAAATACTGCACTGGACCAGGGGTAAGATCTGTAATATGGATATTTATGCATGAGGGTTCAAACTGTCAGGACACATTTCATTACTATACTACACATTGTGTGTTAAAATTCTTTCCATGAAGTCCTGAAAATATATTTGTCAGGTACTGACCCTCAGTGGATACTGTTTTCCCCTCTTCCCCTTCCTTCTGATCTAAGCCTTAGGAAGGACCCAAATATTTACTTAAACAATTATGAAGGACAAAATTCCCTCTTTCTCTCTCCCTCTCTTTCTGTGTGTGTGTGTATGTGTGTGTGTGTGTGTGTGTGTGTGTGTGTGTGAGAGAGAGAGAGAGAGAGAGAGAGAGAGAGAGAGAGAGAGAGAGAGAGGTTAGAAGAAAAACATTAATTAGTAAAGTATGTCATTTTTTATGATAACTGTGTCTTTCATATCTATTAACACAAGTATGAAAATTAGAGATCAGGTAACTTGGCTGGAGAATCTTTACAAATCGCAAGCAATTCATACCCCTCTGACACATTATAGTCACAAACATAATCAATACATATTTAAGCATTTAATGAAAAATGAATTTATGCCACAAAGCCAAATTTATTGGTGTTTACAGCTTCCATCTTTCCAAACTCCTCAGCTTAAAAACCCTGAACGGCCAGGAAATAAAGAAAAGAAATTAATTCAAGCTGATGAGGAAGAATCTCACATAGGACATTAAGTTGCTTAAGTGTTACTGAGCATAAAATGCCATGATAAAGTGGCATCTTGCTGTGTCTCTATTACATCTTCAGCACTAAAATTAATTTATGATCAGTCGTCAATTCATTTACATGTCAATTTATGCTAAATCCTCTGTTGCTGACAAATGCTTATCCTTAGATCCATTAAGCTGGAGTAAAGTCTGCGCTCTCCAACACGACCCTGCTAATTGTTGCATTACCATTTTTATGAGCTACAAAAACTTATGGCCACACATTTTTTGAGCCAATATTTAATCCGGGAACTCTATTAGATAGTGAGCCTTTACTAACTATTTGTTAAGTCAAATCTTCTGCTATAATTATCTCTGGTCAAATTATTCTAAATATTGACCTACTCTATATATAGGCAAAAAAAAGAGAGAGAAAAAGAAAAGAAAATATGTGGAAAATGCTTCTGATACTCCTGATTTGGATGTGCAACAAATCTACCCCTTCTCCAGGTGTGTGTGTGCATGTGTGTGTGTATGTGTGTGAACATTTGTATAAATAACATTTAAAAAAAAAACTAAAAAAAATAAGTAGTCTTTGCCTTAGGTTGCATAACATTTGTTAACTTGCTCAGCTCATCAAAAAGTCATAATATAACATTAACCTTTTTATGTCAAATTCTGGCATCTAATTTGTCTTTAATGTCCTAGAGTTGGTAAAGTAGCCTAAAGGGTATAAATTTTTTACTTGTAGGGTTTATCAGAAATGTTTCTTCATACTAAAAAATTTGCAGCAGAGGGTAAACCTCAGATAAAGTATTTTATTGGCCAACTTTCTGAAAATCTGTGTATCAGATTAGAAGTAGTGACTGCCAAGTCCTGTGTTTTCATACTGATCTGGGGAGTAATAAGTTAAACTCTCCCAAAACAAGAAAACAGTGCCAGAGTTTCCATTTTGTCACCATGTGCATGTGGGTTCTGACACTCAAGGCACTTGATATGACTTAACAGTACTCATTATTGGTTTGAAAATCAGATTCATGCCTCAGATGCTGAGAATCACTAAGGAAGGCAAAGGTTCAGAATAAATAGAAAAACTTTCTTCAGGTTTTCTATTTCCATCTTTGCCTCATTTTGTGCCCTTTTCATTCTTCTATTTCAGCTTTTAGCTCCTCATACGTTTCCTTAATTTTTTGGTTTACTTTTTCTTGGTTTTCTCTCATAGATTTGTTCATCTCCTCCAATTTTTTGTTTGTATTTTCTTCTATTTCTTTAAGGCAATTTTTTATATCTTTTTTGAGAGCTTTGATGATCATGGAAGCTAGTGTAGTGAAAGATACAATGTTACTCAGGAGATGTACTTTTATGAGGCACATTCATTATGGAGGAATACATACCTAAATGGCCTGTGGTTGTTTTTTTTTTTTAAATCTTAAAAGATATATAGGGCAACAATTAAACTGTGAATTCAAGTATCAAAAGAAACTTTGTTTTCTTAGTTTTGGAAGTTTTCTTTGTCACAAACATGGAAGTAGTTACAGAAATACAGACTACTTGTCCACCCTCATATAAGAAACCCTAACTATCTCCTAGCAGCTGTGTATGGAAAGGGTAAAATGGAACTCTGCTAAGTTAGTGATGTTCACATTGTCTCTGGAATAGAAATATTTATTAAAGAACTTCAGAGGCTATAGCTGACTTTTACCATTATTCTTAGAACTTTCATTGCATTCTTAATGGGAAACAATTTGATATTACTAGTGAAATATGCAAAGATATTCAGAATTTTGCCCTAAAGTAGATTATGCTAGAAATCCAAGCAAAGAGGCTTAACATAATAGTGTACTAATAAGTCAGGTCTCATAGCACTCAAAAATGTCAACTTTTCCTCTGTCACCTTCAGCAGGATCTATGTTTCTGACCCCAGGAATATATCTGTGGTTTTAAAATCTTAATTAGCTTCATAAGGAGCTTAGCCTCCAGGAAAAATGACACACTGAAAATCAGATTCATGCCTCAGATGCTGAGAATCACTAAGGAAGGCAAAGGTTCAGATGTGTCCTCTGTACTATAATATACCATGGCCCACCAATGCTTGTAGATCTATTGAGCAGCCCCAGTTCTACAGAGATCAGGAAGATATTGGAGTACTAAGAAGGCAGGGAGCATTTCAGGATGAAAGGATTCATCCGAGTGAACACAGATATAAGTGGTCTGAGATGACCAAACAGAAAGTAGAGATCAGATTTAGGTTTGGAGTAGCTATATCCTCATTTTGCAGTGAGGGATGTGTTTGTGGTTCAAGGGGTAAATAACTCAGGGAGAAGAAGACACAAGTATGACTCTTGCTACTTCCTTTGTGCATATAGGGAATTTCAATTGAACAATTTTAAATCATTGGAATAGGGGTGTTTCTCAGACCTAGAGTCAACATAGGCATGAACCAACTGAAGCCTCTGCTCGTTGAACAAGTAAAAAAAGGGGGAGGGTGGCTAAGCAATAAACAGTGAAAGTAACTATGCTTCTTGGCAGAGGACTGGTGATTAGATTCAGCAATGTGGAATGAATAAATGTATTGCTTATCTCACTATACATGTTTCCACTCCAAATATAGTACCATGTGCAACCTAAGAGAGGCTCATTCTGAAGACTTGCTTACTTTCATCAGTGAATGATTTTACAGAGTGAAATATCCAGAAGCGTTTTAAGATCTCATTCACTTTGTATGTTGTTCCCAATATACAAATTATATCATTTCTAAAAGGAAGGGTTTTTCAAATAATAGACTTGGTTCCCTAGCAGAGTGAACTTTTCATGAAAGCCTGGGATATAATTGAGTTTTCTTTCATGTCTTAAAGCTTTTTAAAATTCATGAATTTCCTTATCATTTTAGCAGCAAAGCAAAAGTATTTCTAAATCCTTTTTGAATTTGGTGTTTAACATTAACATATTTAAAATGTTACAAAAATAGATGGAGTGGAATAAATCTTACATAAGGAAGCATTTGATTTGTGATACATTTTTAATGCGGCAAATAGGTCACTCATTACAATTCTATCAGTTTTGTTACCTGTCACAGAGCTGTCTAGATTGTCCATACTGGATCCAGGTGTCTGGTCTAGTGCTCTGAGGGGTCTGGGGATTTCTAATGGTTCCTCTTCATCATCAGCATCCTCATCTGGAACATCTGTTTCCAAATCAGAAATCAAGGCTCCAGACACATAACCTAATGGTGGGACTGGGGGCTGTGGAGGTGGAGTATTGCTTTGAATGTGCCTGGAATTTAAGTGGAAAAAAAAAGAAAAAAACAAAACACAAGAAGCAATTCATTAACATTCAACAAAATGTTAATTTATTTTAAATGGCATGGCATGGTAACTTGTACTGTCTTCCATGTTTACTAACTAAAAGCAATTTCTTCTACTTCGGCAAAGACACTGTGATATGGACACATGCCTTCCAAATAGCAACCTCATAAACTACAAAAGTTATTGTTCTGAGGTTTATAAGGTGATACATAGAGATGAAAATATATGAGTATTTTTGTATCAACAAATTATTCAAAAAATAGAAAAATTGTGATAAATTATTTTTAACTTTTTCTCCCATAACCATAGCTATTTAGTTTCCAGGGTAGTGTTGAAGTTTAATTCACTCTTTGTTAACTTATGCATCATGTTTGAGGGAAGTTTGTCAGGTGGAGCCATGATTGCCCTGGCCCTGTCTCTGGCATTCTTCCTGCCCTATGAGGATTGCTTCTTGGTATGATTCCCATCGCATCAGGCTGAACAGCTGTTCCATTATCCCAGTGTAGATTAGACACAAATACTCTGTGCTCTCTTGGTATTTGCAATGTATCTCAAGAATCAAGTCTTGGGGCAGAGCTGAATTTATCACATGAGACATGTCCAATAAATTCTTTGTAATGAGCAAAGAAGTCTTATCCTAACATTAAATAATTAAGAGACCATACATAGGCAGCTGTTTATTGGAAAATATTTGAGGAAAGCCTAAGTGACTTGGTTCCCATTTTCTGACTAACACAATATGGAGCTAGTCCCTGAGGTCCACTGGCTGTGCTTTGAGACAAATAATTCCTTCTAACATATAAAATGTTCAGTTTGAGGTAACTCTTGGTTATTTGTAACTTTCAACAAAGAGTGAATGTGTTCTATGTCTAAACATTTTATTCCTGACTTCCTACAGAAGTATTTAAAAGGCCCCTCTCATGTAAAAGTCATTGCAAATAGAATGCATTTTTGTCACTGGCTTTCCACAAGGTTGAAATGTTATTTATGTTCTCATTTGTAATCTTTTGAGAAAATGTTTTCTTGTCTAAAATTTGCTAAATATTCCTCTGAATTTATAAACAATTCAAAAATTTAAAGTACTCTGTAACATTCAATGTTAAAACCCCAAAAATGTTAGTACTGGACATTACTTCAATGTGGCCAGATTTAATTTCTAATATTATAGGTTAGGTATTTGAGGTAGTATGCAACCTGTGGTACTCATCACAACCCAGTAATCTACAGTGAGGAAAGAAAAGCAAGTTTTAATATGCTCTTGAGCAAATATTGAAACTTAACAAACTCACTTTGCCATACATGTAGAATCACATTCAGTTTTTAAACTGAGGAGAGAGCACTCTATGGCAAGTGAGGATATCAAGCAGTATGATATTTGTGGCTTATTTCACTATAATGCTATAGATTTGGGTGTGGGCGAGGATAGAACAGACCAGAACTGTAATCCTATATATCTGTTGTCATGTTTTGATGGGAAAAAATTACAAAGGAATGAAAAATGTCTTCACCAATTTCAGCAGAATTAGAAGCTAATCTGAAATATGAGATTAAGATATGCAGAATTTATAACTACCTGCTAGTAAATGTTTTAAACATTTCATCAGTCAGTATGAATACCATCCCTGGAGGTGCCAGTGGGACACTTTAGAGTTCTGTGAATGTCATGTGTAACTTAAAGCAGGAGGCACTTCCACACCACAGGGACAAATGAGGTACTTTTTGGGTAAGGATTGAATTACTCCCCTCAGATGCAAAATTAACTGCAGCATTCAGAATACTGGTAGATTATGTAAGAACACTCTCAAGGAGTCAAGGTCTAGTGTAGGGTAGGTCAAAGATATGGAAATGACTTTGCCCAATCACCCAGTCAGGAGATACCTATGAAGCAACTACTCAATGGGAGATTTTACATGTGAAAAGACATCAGTCACCAATTTAGGTAAAGGTTCAGCCCCTTCTAAACATTAGAAATTAGAATACAGACAGGTAGTTTTCTAAGGATCGTGAAATGTAAGGATCATGAAATGTGCAAAGACATTTAAATCTTAAAAAAGAAAAACAACAGGAAGCATAATAGACAGTTTCACCTTAACTAAAAAACTCCTGTAGGCATTGTTCTTTAAAACCTGGAAGCTGACTCTGTGCTCATAGTACGTTTTGTTGTTGTTGCTTTTGTTTTGTTTTGTTTTTTTCCTGGTACAAGTGTTTATTAACTTGGGAATCTTGATTTAATTAATTTAATATTTAACTGGACAAATCATTATAGGGTTCTACCCACAAAGTAATAGCTTCACTTCTCTGACTTTCTCATGATTACTGAAGTCAGTCATTAAAGTAGACAACTCTACCAGACCTAAGACCATGTCTCTAGCTCTGCCCCCATGCACTGTATGGCTTGCTAATGCTGGGTAAGCAGAGCTACCTAAAACTCCAGTTGGAGAGCTCTGCCTTTGGTGTTATTCAGAAGTATGCATTATTGTATTGTATGAGATTGTAACTGATTACAGAAGATTTAGTGAATTCTCAAAACATTTTTAGTGTGCTCTAAAACTTTAGAGTGATTTTGTGGACTCTGTGATAACATATCTAATCACAATATAGGGTATTGTTGGAGGGGGGGTCCCTTCTAAATTCATATGAAAGCTACTTATTAAATCACTATCATTTTACTCATGGGAGAAGTATACACACAAAGGACAAATTTCCCAAAGTCATACATCTGGTAAGATACATCTGTCTTCAAAGAAGGGGGCCTAAACGTGGCTCTTCTCCATACTAAGCAGTCAGAATCCACTTGGAGGTGGGATCTAGGTATTACTGTATATTAAAGGTATCCATGTGATTCTAATATGAATCAGAGTTCTGTTTAAAGGATGTGACAAAATTGCACAACTTCATGAGTCAACATAAAAAAATCTTGTCACACAATTGTTTTTAAACCTAGTTGTATTTTGTACAAAATAGCTTTATGTGGAACAATAAGCATGTTTGACTATTGAGAATACATTTGCTGATTCTGAAAAAAATAAAGGGCTTCTGTTCCTTGGCAAAGCACATGTTTGTGACAGCATTAAGTGTTTTTCCCTACTTTGGAAAGTATCTTCTCAAATATATTTAGGTTTATTTTTAAAATAAGCAGCTCATAAACACCAAAATGATGACTATTTCACTATGAATATACCTCAGTAGTTAGAGCTGGCCAAAAAGTGGAAAGTCTTTTATCTGACTTCAAGTGTAAAGCAAATCAGCAGAAGATACCTTTTGATAGGTCAGAAAGACTGACATGCAAATCAGTATTGAAGTAAAACAAAATTCTCCCAAAATCATGATGCTTGTTCCTATTATTATTTCTGCCACATTTTTTCACAGAATACCTAACAGACTTCTATCTTTGATTTATGAATCTGTAGTTTTATTAGAAAAAAATCTTAATGTGTTCTTGGGTTTCTATTGAAGAATTCACTATTTTTATTTTATTAATTTCTATTACACTTAATTCAGTCCAAACAGGATCTTTTAATAACTGACACTGTCCATAGTAATTTACAGAAGCATGCATTTACATATTTACAATCACATACAGAATTAACCACAGGCACTATAAGAAATTTGAAAGGAGTCCTTTATTGTAGCATTAAAAGCAAGTTCAAGTATAAACTAACTGGAGCTGGTCTGTAAATGAGGAAAGGATTCTAGTGTTGCCAAAAGAATTTCAGACTGAACCTCTACTTCATTCAGTTCTCTAACTGGCTGTGTGATATTGGTCAGGATACTTAAATTTTGGTCACCAGTTTCTTTATGTGGATGGCTAATACATATTCTCAACAATGTGTTTCATTCCACTCATACAGATTTATGAGCATTTAGTATACATCCAAGGACATTTACATATGTAGAAAGTATATGGCCTGTGGCTTCCTGAGGATATTTACCATGTTTGTTTTGCTATATCGAACTGATAGGCCCTTGTTAACTCATCCAAGTGAGCTTGCAGCATAGGTTGCATCTCTTCCCTTGGGGATGGAGTAAGAGTGGCAGTGGACTGCTGTCCAAAGGAGATAGCAGGTGAAGAGGCCACACCGCGAACAGGAGGTGTTGGGACTCTATCATCATCTTCTTCCAGTTCATCTTCCATACCCTGGTGCAAGTATGTTTGCACCGGTAATGGTGGGCACCAGTTATCACTGTCATAGCTGAAATTAAATAAGAAAATAGGTTCAATGACAAACACACATAGATGTACAATTATACTCTCAATAAGTAGCAACCAAATGGTGTCTCAAGGGTTTTGGAAGCCTATGTTTTTCTTATCACAATATTGTGGCCATCAGGGTAAATCACCTATTAGCTTAGTTCTTATTCCTAAGTATATTTATTATCTCAAAATATCTCAACTTACTCTTAAAGACCTTATAGCTATTTTTTACCACACAACTACAAATGACAATAATGTCCCACCAAAGTTACTCATGTGGAAACACCAATTTGCTAATTAAAGACAATTAATGAAGTCAATGCTTGGAGATTTAACGGCTCCTGTTTTTTGTGCATCCTTGTGCACAAACAAAATATGCCAACAATGATGATTGATTTTTTAATCCATGTGTAGAAATACTATTTACTTTTCTAGACCTATGACAATTTGTTATTCCATATAATATACCTGTCATCAATGCTTGGTGATAAAACCATAAATAATCTTTTAATTTTGTTAAGGTTATCAATAGAAACTCATATCATGCTTATCTCAACATATAAACAGAAGTTTCAAATGTCTTTTAAAACAAAAGTAATTCTCGGTGCTGGAGAGATGGCTCAGAGGTTAAGAGCACTGACTGTTCTTCCAGAGGTCCTGAGTTCAATTCCCAGCAAAACCACATGGTGGCTCACAACCATCTATGATGAGGTCTGGTGCCCTCTTCTGTAAAACTGTATGCATAATAAATAAATAAATCTTTTTTTTAAAAAAAAAAAGAAAAGAAAAGTAATTCTCTAATTTCAGTAAAATTATTTGGCACAAAATTAATCATTTTATACATTTTAGGTTATATAATTTACTTTGAAAATTTATGTAGCATATTAAAACAATTTTTAGAAGTTATTCTGAATAAAGAATTAGAATACTAGTATAGTAAATTTAAATACCTGTTCTAGTTATACCAACTTCATAGTTCTAATATTTTCAGCAAACAAGTAAATCCTAAAATACTTTTTACAAATTTATTTAAAAAGGTTTATTCCATATATATACCACTGCTCACCCTCCCTTCCCTCCTCCCAGTCCTTCCTAGTCTTCTCTCAGGCTCCCCACACCACATTCCTCCATCCATTCCCCAACAAGGGTAAGAAGTCTCAAGGTAGGTCAGTTCAGTCTGGCATATTTAGTTGAGGTGGGTCCGACTCCTTTACCCCTAAAATACTTTTCAAAAGTTGTGCTTCCCAAAGGCTAAACCAGTAATAATAGTTTACATGGGAGAGGGGCTCATGGAACCATTTTTGGCACAGAGGAACTATGGATGCTGGAAGTCAGGAACTTATTGTCTTCAGTGATGTAGGCAATGGGGAGTTATTCATGTAACAGTGGATAGAGTCACCCCATGCCCACATTAATAATTCTGATTGGATCCAGTGAGTCACAAAGCTAACATCAAACAGAAAGACATGTGAATAAGACTGTCCCTAATAGACTCATAGATTTGAATGCTTGGTTACCAGGTAGTGGCACTATTAGCAGGTATGGCCTTGTTGGACAAATGTGTCACTGGAGGTGGGCTTTGGGTTTTCCAAATGCTGAAGCCAGACCCAGTGTCTCTCTCTCTTTTCTTGACAATCTGGATATAGAATTATCAGCTACTTCTCTAGTACCATGTCTGCCTGTGTATCATCATGTTTTCCCCATGATGATTGCTGACTACCCCTCTGAAATGTAAGCCATACACAATTAAATGATTTCCTATTTAAGAGTTTTTGTGGTCACAGAATCTCTCTCTAGTAATAGAACATTGACTAAAACTAGTTTAAGGACATGCATTTGGGTATCAAGTTGACAAGGGGTAGTATTGTGATGGTTAATACTGTCAGTTTGACAGGGCTGAGAAGCATCCCTGAGATTGGTAACGTACTCATCTGAGCTTGCCTGTGTGAGCTTCCCACAGGGCAATAAGGGGGAGAGGTGTGCTCTGAGTGTGGACACCATCACCCTGAGGCTGAGGGACCAGATGGAATAAACAGAACCAAGGAGAATGGAGGACCAGCACAGGTTCTGGGGCTCATTTTCCAGACGCCTGTTTCCCAGTTACCACAAATAACTGAAGCATCTGAAATGTGAACCCTGAAAAATTCTCCCTAAAACTGTCCCTCACTTGTCACAGTGGTAAAGGTCTGTCTAATAAACTCATGAAGCACAAAAAAAAAAAAAAAAGCACACTGACTAAGACAACAAAGAAGTGGGGCAGAACCTTGGTAAGAGGAAGGGAGGAAGTTGGTAGGGATAGGTGGAAGACAAGAGGATAAAGGGATGGGTGGACTATGCATAGTACAAACAGCTGATACAACTAACCTGAAACAGAGACTACTATAGGAATAGATACATGGAGAGCTCAAACTGTCCGGGGACTGCCATGGCTCTGCTGACCAATAGCAATAGGAATATGTTAAGTTACATATGTGCAAGCCAAGAGGCAGGTACTAGAGAACTCAGTTTCCAAAAGAGATAGAGAGAAAAAGATTGACCATAAGTGATGGGAAGGAATATGTCAGATATACAGGACCTCATCACTTCCAGGGAGCTTGAAATAGTGTTACATCTACCTGTCCAATCTCTCTGAATCTATAAATTCTTATTTTCACAAACCAAATATTCTTCACTCAAAGTTAGTTTTATATTTGGCTCCTCTGCTTTTGTGTCCATGGTCACTTGCTTTTGCCTTTCTGAGGCTACATCAATGCCCTTCTGTTTCTGTGAGCTTAAAGCTGATAGCCTTACTTCAGGAGCACTGTGGTTCGGAAGGGATGCCTGTCTCTAAATGTCTTTTGTACTATTGTGAACAGCAGATAAATTTCAGTGTGTTATCTCTACAAAAAAAAAATGCTATGGGCTAAATCTATATTCCTACTTATTAACTATAAAATGTATTTCAATCTGTACTGAAAAAATACGTTTTTCTAGCACACTGTCATTTTATTTTATGAAGATCACAGTTTTTATTTGAAGAAAGAATTCTATTGTTCTAAAGTCTGTAACCAGCATCCTTTGTTGCATTTAATGCTTCAGGGTTTTCAAATCCAATCAATCCTGCTGACTATTTACAAATTTATCTAGGAAGACATCAGAACAGTGTAAGAGAGCCATTTACTTTTCTTCATTCTATTATGTTCATTTAACATAGTTAAGCTTCAACATATTTTCTAGACAGAGTACATAGTTTGTCAGCAAGAATCTCATGCTGATGTTAAATGGCTTTGTTTCCTTTTTCCTTTACAATTTTGTAGCCTTGTACATTTGGCCATAGACACAAATTTATTTCAAGTAAGCTTCCCCTCTCCAGGTTCTTTATTCCAATTTTACAAGTCCTTAAGTTAAATTCTAAATCATTTTTGTTTTGTAAAACTTACTAACAAAACTAGTCAGTGCTAGAATATTATATTACAAAACTGGCACTGTCAGTCTTATTGAACATTGATTTGAAAATGCATTTTAGATTTCCAGTGTTGGTTCTTTTACACACTCAGTTTATATTATAGCTTTTTTAATGTTTATATTATCTTTTCTTCAAGGAGATTTAGTTTGCTAACAGCTGAACAAAATCATATTTATTGTCATGGAAACAGCTTCATTAAGAGAAAGCTTAAGTTTCTTTACATAACTTATTTGACTTTGAGTGACACATTATTAAGGTAAGAAACACATATTTAAAACCTAATAAAATAATTGGCCATTTTCAGTATAAAATGTGTTTATTATTAGCTTTTACTAATAGTTAAAGTTAAGTTTACTCTAAAAAGTTTGCTGAAAAAAATTTTTTTGTAGGAGTAATTAGTTATATTTCCATTAACATAGTGCCAAAGCTATTATACAAAGTACTACATATTTAGTATTTCAAATAGGCTAGTCCATTAGTACCAGATATTCCAACCTAATGAATAATGGAAAATTCTTTAAGGTATCTACATGACATGTAAATTTTGAATATACTATGAGTAAGACAAACATGAGAAGCATGTTCTATTATTTGCAATAAAAATAAACATTATTTGCAATGAAAAAGTGAAAATTATTAAAGTAAATTATACTTGGCTCATTTTTGTTATCCAAGTAATACTGGGCAGAGAGGAAGCTATCTAAAATTTTGACATTATGAAAAATTGTAATATTAGATAAATTATATAGTGTGCTAAGTTACTTAAACTAATTTTATTAACCTTTTATTAAAGTAGGGTGGATGCTATCATCATTACTCCCCTATCTTCTCTGCAAAGACAATTGGAATTACATTGAATAAACTTGATCAGCCTTCCAGGCAAGGAAGAATATAATGTATTCATGTATTCACATGGTTTCTACTAATAGAAGAAAAAATTGAAAAATAGGGAAAATATCCCAAAGACCTGGAAACAAGTATTCATATTTGAATCTACTTGAGAGGGATAGATAGAAAGGGTTGGTGAAGCTACCAAGGACAGAAGAGAAGAGAAGAGAAAAGGCAGCTATACACTTTATACATACAGCTCTTCATAATGGTTTCCTTCAAATTTTATAAGATCCATTTGGTTGAGGAGGATACTCTTTGGAATGTTCCAGCACAATGGCCAGTATGAAAATGAAATTGCATGAAAGCAGGGCAGTGACAATGAGCATGAGGAGGAAAAATAGAGTCAGGAGACAGTCCTGGCTAGGAATAATGATAATGTTGAAAATATAGTCTCTAGTTACAATTTCAATTTGTAGTATCGCATATCTTATTTAAGCAATACACTTTTGATTTTTTTTTGTGTGTGTAGTAACCTATGTAGTCTACAAAAATAATTCTACTAGACAATCAAAGCTGTTTTGTCCAACCTTTCCAAGGCAAGTCCTTGTTCCCTGAGATTCTGATAGTCAAGTATGAGGCATCCTATTATCTGTCTTTCTTGATGAGTAATGATCAAAATGACAGAAAATCAATGTTGCATGTGAACTAACTTATTAAAGGCCAGATACAAATACGAAATTACTAATAAAAATACAATAATGCTCAACTCCAGCAGAAGCTTGCCAATCTCTAATTGCAAGAACAAAGCAAAGTGCCTATGTAATTACTATTGAATTCTTCCAAGGAGCCTATGACTATAATAAATGTATTGCAGTCAGAGCTAGACCCTAATACATTTAACACATTGCCTTTTTCAAACAGAAGAAGCGTATTAAGAAGGAAAACATTTGCACCATGGCTATATGATTGAATTAACATTCAAATATCATTTCATTTGAACAATGAATAACTTCTGTTACTTTGTACTGTGAAGAAAGAAATTGGCCATGGAAGACTTAGAAGGAAAACTGAAGCAATATTCTTAAGAAGCAATATTACAAATCACAATTAGTATCTAGAGACTATAAACATTATTCCCAGTCAGAACTTTCTCTTTAGACTATCCTTCTTCCTCATGCTTTCACCACTTTTTATTTTATATTGGAACATTCCAAACATTATCCACTTGAACCAAGGTTCTTGTCATCTAGTCTATCATGAGTAGTAAAATAGCTGAATCTTTCTATGGCATACAAGAATTCACAATTGACATCAAAGCACCTTCTCAGATGATCTTTTACATTGTGGAGGCTTAAAACTGAACTGTCATCTATACCTACTGTGAGAGTGAAAATCAGGTTTCTCCAGTAGAGTGACACTGGGGATAGCAACCATTTTAGGATAGGCCTCATATTCAGAAGTAGTGACCAACATATAACAGACTCTGTTTTTGTGCTTTTTCTTATGTTTTGGTGTGTGTGCATATGAGAGAGAGAGAGAGAGAGAGAGAGAGAGAGAGAGAGAGAGAGAGAGAGAGAGAGAGAGAGAAAGAGAAAGAGAGAGGAGAGAGAACACTTTATTTGGTTACAGTTTGTTTCTCTTTTGAGCTTGGTTTGATTTTATTTTCTTGATTTGGGGGAGGTTGTTTTACTGGATTTCATTCATTTTTTGAGAAAGATTTCAGATTTGGGAAGTTATGGAGGAAGAGAGGATATGGTAGGATTTGGAGAAAAAAGAAAATATGATCAAAATATTTAAATTTATAAATTATTTTAAATAAAAATGTCAGCCTCATGCAGCATGTACCACTTGCTAAAAGATGTGGATGAGCATGTAAAACACAGTGTAGGGAATGAGGATGGAGAGGCAAGCACAGGAAATGATGAAAAACAGAAGACAGAGGAATAGTCATAACTAGAATCAGTCCAAAAGAAGGCTAAATGGGAATATATTCATTTTTTCCTCTTTGACCAGAGAAAGTTTTCCCTATTAAAATACCAAGTTATGTCACTGGTTATATTTTGTTTTATCTTTTAGCTAACAGTCTACCCTAGTTCATAGATCACACTAAATTGAATACTTTCTTCAGGTTATTTTTCAATAATGTTGACTTTTGACATAGATTTTGGCAGTCAACCAATTTTAGATGCTATCATTGATGAAGAAATGATTCAGGATTCACTCAGTCCTCCACTGATCTAAGTGTTCCCCTGCATTACTGGTTTACCTATTATTTTGTTTCTGTTGCTATGTATATATTTTTGCACAAAAATAATGTTTCTCTTTTCTTCTTGTATGTGTGTACATGTGTGTGGGTGTTTGCATGAGAGAAACAAAGATGAGGGGGGAAAGGAAAGGAAGAGGGAGGGACATGTTTGTGTGTGCTTGAGTTACACAATGTCTTAGGACCATAATTACACATTTCTTATTAATGTATCTGATTTTTCTTATGAATTTTTTTTCTGTTCATTGATTCTTATTACTTTTGTCCTAGACCTGGGCCTAGCATTTAGAGTGCATTTTTAAAAATTGCCGACTAATTTCTTTATTATTGTCTGTTGTAAATGATAATTCAAATTTAAAAAAAAAAACCCTTACTTTATTGTGGGATTACTGGCTATTTTGACATTAGTGGAATAACAACTATTTTTTTTGTAAACATACACACACACACACACACACACACATAGATGTATGTAGGAATAGTAAAGTTTTATTTATTGTCTTAGAGAGAAGGTCTCATACATCCCAGGCTGGCATCAAACTGTCAAAATAGCTATGTAGTTGAGGAATACTTTGGAATTCTGATCTTACCTACTCTACCTCCTGAGTGTTGGGATTATAGAAAAGAGCCAACATTCCTGGTTTTACAAAATGCTGGCTTCAGGAATACTGGGAATACATTTGCTAAGTGAGATACATACCCAGCCCTAAAAATAGTTTTCTACCAGCAAATTCTCAGCATCTAAGGCAAATAAAAATTCAAAAGTAAATGTGGACTAAAATATGTAGCACAGTCATTTTTAAGCACATTTTCATGTAAATATTCAGAACATTTATTTTAACTATTTGTAATAATAAATAAATATTTTAGAAATTAAAAATCATATTATACATTCAGAGTAAATTTTTAAAATAAATTATAATCAGTAAATATGCAAAATAACATGACATATCAATATTCTGAAAACTATTTGTGTAAGAACATAAAACTGCACTAAAATTAATTGTTTCATCATCAAATGAATTACTTTTAGTTTTTTTACTGTTTAACAAGGTCATGTGGTAAATTTTGCTTTATTTAGATTGAATTAACTTCATTTCAATGTGTAATGGGCATCATTATATCATCATATGTTTATTTTTAAGGAGATTTGTTGGCATAAAAGAAAAAATTCTAAATATCCTATAATTTCCATATGATCCAGATGTTATTTTTACAAAGCCTTAACAGTGTTTTCTCTTCTCATTCAAGTTATGAGTTTTATTTCCCTGTTATCAGACTACAATCTTAAAATGCAAACTATTAAGTAATAATCCTTTTGATGAAATGTGTAGCTATTGTTATGTACATATTTACATCACTGGTGTGAGTTAAGACCATGTTTACAATTTAAATTTTAAGCCAAGGAAGAAAAAGGGTGAGCTCTTGACTGCTAATTTTGAATGGAAACATCCTGATTAGTTAAATAAACATTGTTTGCATTTATATGAGCACTATTTTCCCCAAAATAAAGTATATTAGAGAGATAAAATGGTAGAGGAAAGATATGTGTGTACTACTAGTAGTATGAGTAGACAATATACATATATATGCTATATTCCATACATATATAAAAATTTGCTTATGATTTTTATCTTCTTTATAGTTATTGTTAACTTTTCAGCATTTTAAATTCATTTTATTGTTTTTCTTGATAAATAAAAAAAAATATGCATAAGATTACATACTAATTGTATGTAAGATAACATAAAAAAGATAAAAATTTATAAGCAAATGCATAAGATATTTATGAATTGAACAAATATAAACCATAATCCACTATATAATTAAATTAATAATATAAATACTTTGTAAAACAAAATTTATGAAAAGAAAATCTCCACATATTTTGTATTCTTGGGTTGCATACCAGCCTGGTCAAAACAGTGATTTGCAAACTAAAAGCAAGACAATAGCATTTAGAAATATTATTTTATGTAAAGTATTTATTTGATTTTTTTGCAATAAAAACATTATCTGTGTCTTTGTGTTTCAAATCAATCACTACTCAAAGTAACAGGAAACTAACTCATGGGATATTTGTGAAACAAGAGAGGAACATCACATTTAAGGGCCATCAAAAAGAAATTGTCTAACTTAAAAGATTCTGTTACAGAGAGTTCATTGACTTGAATCTCTTATTGTGCCTGTCCCTAAATTCCCATCAGTGCTGATGATTAAAGTTCTACCCACTGGTCAGGTCCCCACAATTATCCCATTGTGATGGTGCTCTACTGGTGGCACCCTGCTATGGCAAGACATCAAGTCATTAGGAAGCTGCAAGGGATGATGAAGAAGGTGATTTTAATTCCCTTTCAGCCCTTCTCAGAGTGCCTCTTTAGTTCACAGAGCTGTGGGTACTTGCTTTCAAACTAACAAGCAATATTATAAATGGAGGCTGATTATCATGATTGCAGACAATCTTAAGCACTTGAGGGCCAAGGATTCTCACTCCCCAATATGGGCTGTTTTATATTTATCAGCTAAAAATACAGAAAGAGTGCAAACAGTAAAGCAGGATGCAGTGAGCATCGGGGAGGGAGGCCAGGTAAATGATAAAGAAATACACAGCAAAAATAAATAGAGGTTGAAGTGCAGCCTTGGCCATGTTGTCAGCACGTGCCATCTTCTTACCCATTTTCTTGTTGTTCTGCAGCATAGTGCCCCAGCTCTGTACCAGGAAGGGGCTGGACTGGAGGAGGAGGTAGGGGGACATTAGCCCAAGTTGATCCATTGTTTTTCTGCCCTTTAGAAGAATTTTTGTTTTTCTTCTTTTTTCCACCTTTCCCACCTAAAAGCAATAAATACATGTATTCAGAGAGGCTAATTATCCAAAGAAACAGAGTATAGCAGAAACCAGGATGTATTAATGTTGTCAAAACATCCCTATCAGTCATTGTGTTAGACATGATAAAAAAAAAAAAAAAAAAAAAAAAAAGCTATACAATGAATTGATACTATCAGGAAGAAATAAAACATTTATTTTTCTCTGAATTTCATCAGTGGCATTGTCTTTCTCAATTCATTCAGAACTAAATAAACCAAAAACATGGCTGTTGTATTAAGAGTGAGTTTATTGATTTATTCACCTTTGCTGTTTCCATGTTTCCATTATTAGATGAAATAATGGCTCATACCAAATTCTTTAAATGTCAGATTTTACTGTGTTTTTACATCTCTTTTACATAATCTACTTCCATGGAGAATGTAGTATCTTAGGATACTAGGTAAACTTTTCCATTATATTTATTCAATTTAATTAATCCAGAGGAGTAACATTATCTCCAAAGTCACAGGTTAAAAAAAAAAAATAATCCATCAACTAGAGTCTAGAGAATATCTCTAAATGCCTCACCAATATTCATTACATAGACTTTTTGTCTAATGAGTACCAGCATTATTTTTTTATATTACATGTTAGTAGTTCTCAACCATTTTAATTTTAATATTACATAAAATTCCAAAATGAAAGAAATTTCATAAAAATAGAGTAATCAGGTTCTGTACTTTTATAATACACATTCACAAATATGATCATTAAGTAAGTCAGCAATTTATACATCATTATCTGAGAGTACATGGAAATTAATGAATTATGAAACAAATCATCATTTGAATATGCTATACATTTCATCCTTCCAAAATTAAATAAATAAACTTCTTCATGAACATGGATGTTACCAAGGTAGATACAAGGATG
The DNA here is from genome assembly GCA_004025045.1 of Sigmodon hispidus. NCBI lineage: Eukaryota > Metazoa > Chordata > Mammalia > Rodentia > Cricetidae > Sigmodon > Sigmodon hispidus. The sequence goes on from PVIH01000384.1 coordinate 61,650, forward strand.
AATATTCCTTGAGCAAAAAAACAAAGGATGTTTTAAGGGTACTTAAGCAACTTGTATGACTTCTATATCAGTTTATATGTATATATAAATAACAGCATTGACGCCCTGCAATCAGTCATTATTGCAGTGAATGTGAGTGTAAGATATTTGTTACAGGGCTATCTAGTCATGCAGATTAAGATCATCCACTTTCTTTCTCCTCTCTATTACTAATCTGTGTAAGCAAAATCAGATTATATAGTATAATATATAATAATTATATAATAACAATAATATATTGGAAGCCCAACAATACATGACACAGTTACTAGACATTCACATTACTTCAGAGTATACACTTTCTACAGGTTGTGCATACCTACACTCATATCTATTATATTATCCCAGTACACAGTATGTTCACTTTTTTGGTTTACTTCTTTGATGGAAGAAAAAGTACCACAGGCATGACAAGGCATCTTCTACACTAAGTTTGTATGGCTAAGAGTTTGATTTATGAACTGGAGGGCTAATTCCTTTATGACATCATAGGTCAGGCTATAGATGCTAAATCTCATTAGTTTCCATATACAAAAAAATTGATATTTGTATTTCCTTGAACTATCTTTAGAAACACAAAAGACATTGCATGTAAAATATTAAATATAGAATGCCAATTATCATTGCTTATTGCTTTGTTCCAACTTTTTTTCTATTTATATAGAATAAAATCTCATTTTTTATCCATGTATTCCCTTGTTTCCACTTCCTTCCCCCTGCTGACCCTTCCTGGGCTGTCTTCAGTCTCGCTCCTCCCCATCCCCCAACCCTGCCCAGAAAGGGTAAGAGGTCCCAAGGTGGATTAGCTCAGCATCCACTCCAGGCAAGTCCGATTTCCTCATCCTAACATGAAGACTGGATTAGGTGTTCCTCTGGAGGGAATGGGCTACAAAGTGCCAGTCCTTGCACAGAAACTCAGTCTCAACCCTCCCCTTGAGGCTAAACATATTGTCCATGCCAGTGAACAGTTGCCTATCCTTGGAGGGCCTAGTTTCTTTTCCAGATGGTTCCCAGGTGTCTATTCTTGATTCAGTGAGCTCCCTAGAGCTCTAGCCAGCCATCACTGTGAGAATTTTTCTCATAGTCCCTATCTCCTTGCTCATATCAAGTCTCCTCCCCCACTATCAGCTGGACCAAGGACGCAGCCCAGTGCTCAGTCATGTATCCCTGCCTCTACCTCTATTCATTGAACTCTACTCTCATTTAAATAAAGAAAGAATGAAAAAAGAAACCATTTTCTAGCCACCTCTGCAGTTTTCTCCAATTTTTCTAGCCTCATTGAGTATGCCAGAAACAGCCTGAGTTTCTGAATAAAACAGTTTACTGCTGAATAGATCTTTATTCTTTATTGTGAAATGACTATGAATCCATAAGCCCCCAAATCATAAACAAAGACCAAGGACTACATCATTTTTCATAAAATTGGAATTGAAATTTACTCTTTCAAAGGAGTAGCTTGAGCATCTCGTCTTTCCTTGCAGCTCTTGTACTTTCTCTTTGCCTTTTGTATTTGATGATGTCTGCATGAATTCCCATAGCCCTTTTAGAATCATTATGTGGACACCAAGAGAACTAGGAAGATTGTATGTATTCACTTTAATGGTGAGATACTGTGCTTTTCTCTGAGTGTTCCAGGGTCAACTCTCACATTCACATGGAGAGAAATCTGTATTCACTAGGCAGCAGCTTTCCAAGAGCCAGTTGTCTGCATAGTGACTAACCCAACTGCCTTTCAATCCTTAAATAAATCCAAGCTGAAATTCTTACTGAAACTCAAGAAAGCAACTCACTACCTACTGTTGTCAACAATAGGCTATAGCATGTTCTTTGGAAACAGCTGACTCATGGAGGGAATTTCCAAGGGACTTCCACAAAACATCTGTTTCCCCTCTTCTAGAAATTATCTACATTTATCTCTATTCTCATTTTGAATAATCAGGATTGGAGTCCTCATCAACATGCCCATGTGTGTTAGCTCTATGCAAAGTAATGGGCTTCTATGATAGTGGGGAGCACTAACTTAGTAGTTGAATCTATTTGTAAGATCTGAATCTTTAGTAGAATGAAGCTCTGTCTACTATTGCAACCTGCAACCCAAAAGCTCAATCACGTTAGGTGACAACTTCCTACACTATGTTTTTGAAGCTTTGCCCACATATTTGACCTCTGTTTTTAAGTCAAAATGTGAGTATTTCGACTTTTTATATATGTCAAATAAATATCATGTAAGGAAAACTGTGAAAACAATTTACTTTAGAAATAAATGCATAAAGAATGGGAAAGAACTCAGTAGCAGAACAGCTGCCTAGCATGCATGAGGTCCTCACTTTGACCTTGTCACTATTCCAAAATATATTGTATATGTAATTATAGTTATGTTAAATTGAGTGTATACTTTTTTAAAAGTTGGTACATTAACAGGAGAATTAGCAATTTTATGTAGATATTATTCATATATAATTATTTCAGTGACTTACAAACATCTGAGTTTTACATTTTTAACAATTAGACTTTTAATGGAAGTTTTAGAACTTCTAAAAGGAAACATTATAAAATATTTTAAAGAATAAAATGTATTTACTCAAATAAGTCAGAAATGAAAGTTTCTTAATCTTTGTGACTTTTAAAAACCTTAATACTGTGAATACTAAAATATGATAGGATTAGCTAGGCATAGGGCAGTTCAGTCTTAAATCTGAGCATTAGGAAACATCCTTATGAAGCAGAAGAGAAATACTGAACTATATTTGAGTTTAAACTGAACAGTAAATGAAAAAGAGATAATCATTTTAATCCCAGCTACTAAAATGTTTTCTATCTCCAATTTCAGTATTTCTGTATTCAAATGTAGATACAGTATTTATCATAACTCCTAGACCTGTATATACATGTCATCTGGGATATTACTGGAATAACAATGCAGCAAGCACTATTGCCTAGACTTACTTAAAAATGACTTTAAAAACTGGTGGCAATTGATCTATACAAAATATTTGCTGCTTTGCATGTTTATAGACCCCATGGCTTATGGTATGTGGTATTCTTTATATACATTACTTGATATTTATATATCTGTAGTGAAGTAAAAAGGAAGCGTCAGCAAAATTACTTTTTAATTATACAGAACAATTGTGGGACTAATTATACTGAAATGACAGCAAAAATGACATATAAGGTCATTCCTAAAGTTTCCCTGTATTACTCAGCCACTTTAAATTCATACCAGATGTTTAAATTTTTTCATATTCTGTAACATATCTAATCCCACCAATAAGCAAGAGGAGCAATGACTCATTTTGGAGGGAAAAGAGGGAATTAACATTTCAGTCTAAGAGGATTCTATCTCCTGAGGGAAAGTAATTTAGTAAATGTAATCCTAGTGGTATTGGAGTTAACTCTTTATGTTCTTCATAGGAACCACCAACACTCTATAACCCTTTACTATTTACATGTATTTGAAAGACTTCATGAAAATGGCATAACATTGAACTGAAAAAAATAAAACAAGTTGGGTGGCATGATCAATAAGAAATATACAGATGAAATCAACTGTCACACAATGTGAATACAATTGCAAAGTAATATATATCTACCACAATGTTTTCATGTTATAGCTGAGGATTCTCATGATAGAACTGTTACTGTTTTATATCAGGATAATAATGCATTTTACTATAACAAAATGTATTTCCACTTGTGTTATGATATGTCTACGTCAAAATTAGTTTAACTCACATCTTTCAAATACATATTTAAATTTACAATATAAAAGTAAGACGTCACATTAAATATTATATGCATGAATTTTAATTTAATAGTTCATAATTTTCCACATTAATTTTTTATATTTAGCAGTCACATGGTTTGACAGATAATAAACCTCACATGTGTTATTTTAGAAAACCAATTCAAAATTATGAGGCTGCATTGCTCAACCATTAGTATAAGGCCCTAAAATAATTTTATTTCCATCATGTGTATTTGCTAGAATCAATGACCTGGAACTGAATATTATGTATAACCTTTTCATAACAAAGTTCTGACTCATAAATAGGGCTCAGGACAGGTGAAACGCATCTGTTCTTCATGAGCAGTCTTTATGAAGATGTCTTTATTTTTCCTCAAGTACATCACTGAATAGTTCACAAAGTGGTGACAGTGATTCTATCCCTCTTCCTCCCCCAATCAAAGCATAACTTCACTCTGACCAACAACTGTCATTTGATAGATAAATGCCTGCTACTGGGTTGTGATTCATTATTTCTCCAATAGTAGCTAGGAACACAGGTCATATGCTCTTGACAAACAAATATTTCTCCTTACTGTGATTAGACCAACCTGAGAGACTGCCACTCCTTTCTGAGCTGTTGTGAGAGCTGGTGGTGCTGAAATCCTGTGACTGGTTGTGTGGCATTCTATTAGACAATCCCTCAGCCAATCGGTAGTCAGGGATGTAAAGTAAGGCTAAGGGTTAAAGGGCAGAGGTCATAGTGGCATCATGTGATTAGTTCACAGCACAAGCCCATGCAGAACATGCAGTTAGCAACTCAGAAGCAGATGTTGTGGGAGAGCAGAGGAATGTTTATCTATCCTTTCCTAATGGAAGTAAAGATGGATTGCTGGTTATTATATTGAAAATGCTAAAAGAATGAAATCAGTTGGTGTTGGTGTGTGATGGCGAAGTCAGCAGTGGTAGTGATTATTTAAGGTGCTGGAGACATACATGCCAAGAGAATATTTTAGTTTAGATAGTAACCTTGTAATGGATCACTAAATTGAACATTGAACAATAAATACAATTTTCTATCTCATGCATAAATGATGTGAAATTAGTTTCTCAAGAGACAGGAAACTGACTCACCATTGTTACCTTTGTTCTGATCAGGTAGTGAATAACCAAATCCCATCAGGTCTGTTTTTTGTTGAATTGAACTTTTCCACTGTGGATCGGGAAGATCAACTGCCAGTTCATGGATGCTGTTGGAATGCAGGATCTGGGTAGTGGCATATGGGGTAGCCTGTGTTATTTGGCTGGAACTATTGTAAGTGGTTTTGGTAGTGAAGTCAATGCTGCTATAAATGGCCCCATCTGAAAGCATTGTTGCTGTTTTATCCCCTTGGCCTGGAACTGGAGGTAGCACATCTGCAATGAAGATTAGGAAATGAAAGTATTTAATGATGCACAGAAGCCCAAACTATCAGGAACTGAAGATGAAAAATAAATCTGTCACACTGCATGTCTGCATTGCGGCAGAGATGAGCTTCATGAGCCAATGAAGGGGAGATGATATACAGCCATCGTCAGACTATCAACCCCAGTGACAGGCAGGCTCAACACAAGTCCTTCATGTCTCATTGCTTACTATATGTCTTCCCCATTTTCTTGGAGCATGAATTAGAAATCTGAGATGTTATACTACTGAAAGATATACTCATTTGCTTACTTGGTTTTAAAGGCAAAGAAATTGTCAGCATTTTACGGAAGTGTTGCTAAGAGGGAATATACAAATTAGAGATGAAAGCATCTTTTTCCACTTAGGCAAAAAGACAAAAAAAAAAAAAAAAACACATAGTTGTGGTACAGTTAAAAATGGTCCAAAATAATGCCATTTGCCCTATGAAATAACATTTTTTTATTCTGAAGTTTTAACTTGCCATTTACTTTTGCTGCATTTCACAGTGTTGGAAATGTGAAATAACTGAAAGAAAATGGACTTCTTTGGGGGTATATAACAAAGGAAAGTTTTCACAAATACAGAGGCTTTAATTTAGAAAAAAACCCACAATTTTGGTGATCAGTGGGTTTAATTTACGCTATCAGCTCCAAGAATCGGAAAACTAGTTTCACACTGTGCTTCAACAGAAGCAAAATTAAACTTTAGAAACAACAATGAATATTAATCAGCCCATTTATCATTGGGGATGTGAACTATCTTTAAATGATGCTTTATAATTCAGACCTGCCACCTCTTTCCTGAGTTTATTTTCTCCTTTCAAAGGAGAGAGAATTGGTGGCTCTGCTAACATTGGTTTTAGACACTTAGAATTAATACCACTCTGATTATAGTGCCCTCCATGGTAACCTGCATTCTGTGAACCTTGCACCTGCGCACTTGAAGACATCACACCACTTGATTTGCTCATTATACAAACATTTCAACTGTCTTAGAACTTAGACCAGATGATTCTCACCAGTTCTTGAAATAAAGACCAATAGGATTAGTTTTGCTCTTGTAATATATGGTAGCTAGAGAGTTTGTCTTCCATAATAAAAAATTTTATAAACTTGTATAGAAAAAAATATCAGTTTTGAAAGGTTATGAGTCCAGAACTCCTCCATGCTGTTTACAATGATATGGATTATTGTTTACTGGAGTAAATATCTTAAATGAAGATCAGTGTGATCATTAATTATATTCAAGCTTACAACATTTCACTGGGTTGTATAAGCAAGTAATTATTTTTTCAGATTTCAGAATTGCTCCACTTTCTTATCCTTCTAGTTTGACTATAAACTAATAGAAACTTAAATGCCAGTATTCCTTTGCTCTTAAAAATCTTTATGTTTGATAATGTTAGCTAGTGAAAGTATTCTCATCAATGAGATTTGGGGCTTTTTCTGCTTTCTCTACCCTGTTATTCATTTATGAACATTAGCTAAGTACAATGTCTCTCCAGAGTAGACTTGGTTTTCCATATCTTGAACCTAAACTTCTCCAATGGTTTAGAAAGGACAGTTTATTTGTAAACTATTAATTTTTTTTTGTTCCAAAGAACTAAAAAGGGGAAAGGAGTAACCAAAAAATGTAGCCATAGGTAACATTACTCTGTTACCACACTGACTATAACTTTGGACACATAATTGCTCCTTGGTAGGTTAAACTGTAGTCAGTGTACAAGTGACACCATGCCAGTATTGATTTTTTGCAGCTGTGTATTATCTTCAAATATTATTTGATCACTTTCACATTTTTCAATAATAAGTAGAATTATATTCTAAATTTAAAACATTGGAAGATAACTTATGATATTTGTATGTAGAAGGCATCTAGAACTATTAGGTGGTTTGGCTCTCTGTACAAGCTCTTCTCTGAGCAGGCTGCATCTTGAGGGCCATCACCATAGAGAGGTTCACTTCCCATTTTCCATTTCTCCTGTTTCACAACAACCCCTTTTGTGATGCTTTTGAATGAATGGCTCTTATTAATATTATGTTTGAAATCTGTAAATTAAAATGACTACACTGAAGTTTGCATTTGCATGCAGCTTAGAACATCTGATTTGTAACTATGCTTATGAGTTTATTTAGATTTTGCTTCATTATTTGTGTGAATGACTCCCTTCTCCACATCTTCTGCTACTTATGGAAAAGGGCTTTTTTATTTAGATTTATGTGTTCATTTCCATAATTCTACAATTCAATGTCATGAAGAGTGAAAACACTTGTTGATAAAATGGACTAATATGTTTTTATTTTTGTCTTGATAAAAGGCAAAATTATTTGTCAGTGCATTACTTTATTGTTTGAATTACCCTTCATCTACATTTAAACATGTGTTGGCATCACATTATTAATGGAAAAACATAGTATCTGTGGTAATTTTTGTACATGACTAGATATATTGTCAAAATTTGAAGTCCACCTGGAGAAAACAGAGTAGTGTAGAAAAAACATTTGAGGCTTTGAAAATTGATCTGACCTGCTTTTTCCATCCAGATCCCAAGTTATGCATCTTGAGTAAATTTATTTTTTTTAACTTTTGAACTATAAATATTGTTACCTATTTTATAACTTTATAAAATTAATAAGTATGAAAAATGCTATATACTCATTTCCCTACATAAATAGTAAATGCTTAAAATGTTTAACATACTGAAATGAGATAGAGATAGCTTGTATATCGACCTTGATATATATCTGTGAAGCATTCCACTTCACAAAAATAAGGTGGTAATAAAGAAAACCTTGCAAATCTACATGTTTGTACTTTGGTTGAATTAGAATAAAACATATGAGAAGTTATGCAGGTTGCTTAACAGAGTCAAAATATTCTTTATGCATGCATTTATTGAACATAGCATGTTATGGTACCCTAATACAAATATAAGTAAAAGAGACAGCTAGCTATTGCTGGCTAAGTGAAAGCTTTGGAAACCAAATTTATTTTTATAAAGTGAGTTATGGAATATCAGAGAGAATATACTGGTGAGAAGATATTTGGATGTGTTAAAGAACAGACATTTCCCATGCTAGTTTACACTGAGTAAGAGGCTGGCCAGTCAATTACACGGTTTCCCTTTTATTGTTATTTGTATACTGTTGGTACCTATCACATTCTGATTATATTCTATGCTTTGTGCCATGTAAAAAGTAAATGTTTAATATACCTATTATTACTACCTATTATACCTATTATTAATATACCTAACAAATAGATGTATCAAAAGCCTTCACCCTGATACCCATCCCTTCAATTCTCTTTATAGAACTACTTTTACTATACTTTTATTAAAAGAAGACATATTTGGGGGAAGTAACAGCTATTTATAATAGAATATATTTACAGTAGAACATAAAACTTATAGAGATAATAGTAGCAAACAAATTTGGAAATATTAGCTACTTAGCATGATTATGCCTTTCATTGTAATACCAGTTATTAACCACAGAACTTCCGAAGTCTCTTTCTGAAGATGCCTTATTTACTTAGCTACCAACCACTCTTCATAGATACATAATGGTAGAAATTACCTCTTTTTATATGAGATTTATATCCTTTATTACTCCTATACTGCAATTACACAAGAGTTACTTGTTAAAAAGCAAGTATATCAAACAGGTACTACAACATTGAAGTTTGTGCTTCAGGGTTTTAGTATTCCTGTGACGCTATCTGAAAACTAAATGCACAGTCAACATTTTTATAATTATTAATAATTTCCTTAAAACCCTAATTTTTCTTAAAGTGATATAAACACTCAAGTTTTTACTAAAATTGTTAACATAGAACAGCACTATTGCTATATCTTTATTGTCTTAATTACTAAAAATGATACTCTTTAAAATAATTTTTAATTATGTTATGTGTATGTGCACGTGTATAAGTGAGTGCAAGGGTCACTAGCATCCAGAAGAGGATGCTGATTCCCCTAGAGCTATAGTTACAATTGGTTGTGAGCTGCCTAAGGTGACTGATAACCAAACTAGGGTCCTCTGAGAGACCATTATATCATTATTTTTTCCCACTGAGTCATCTACCCAGTCATAAAAGGAGATATTGTTAATGTGCTATTCGAAAATTCTGGGGTCAACAAGATGGTGGTTCAGAGGATATTGGCCCTTCTACCAAGTGTGAGGGCTTGATGTTGACCCAGGGCCCACCCAGATGAAGAAGAGAACTGAGTTCTTGAAGCATCTTTCTAGCTTTCCCATGTGTGTTTGTTACCACATATTTGTTTACCTACGTACAAAACAAAAATGTAAAATATTAAAACTAAACAAAAATAAAATAAGCCCTCAAATATCAAATAATATTATTTTGAAACACACAACTTACCTCCACGCCCAAAATTCCCAATTTCATTTGGGCCACTATTGCTGTTGTTTACTGGCAAACTTGTGGCTGGCCATGAGTCAGCAAGCCATGGATAATTGGGATCGCCAGCATTTAGAAGACCTGGACGGCTGAAACAGAAATGAACTGGAGATTAGCCTGTGGGGCTCAGTGAGGGAATTTGATGTCTTCTTTGCATGTTAAAAAGGCTAAGGAGATATAAGATTTTAATTGACTTCAAATTAAATTGCAAGTGCTCTTAAGAAACAAGGAACTTCAGTAGTTCATTAAAACTACACATAGGTCTTCTCTGTCAGTGGAAGCAAAAAGGTTTGCCTAGATCTGCCCACATATAAATGATATCAGTTGTCCACTCTGGAACTGGTAGGCTATAGGGTGTATAGTACTATCCTGAGACCAAGTTTATGGTAAGTTGGTATCTCAGAGGAACAATTCATCTGAGTAGCTGCTCTATATTTGGAATTTCCATAGAATTGATCTATTCAATCCTAATTTTTGTGACCCCTAACTGACTCGGTTTTTCTAGGCTGTCACTCTTGATTGGAGGCAGATAGCTTGAGACAAATTAATGAACATCCCTTATATGCACCTATGTACATTTTTAGGTTTCTTACATTGCAAAATTAAAAAGCTAGTTAAGGATTTATTAAGGCAGTAAAAGATCCAGTTATATGAACCAACTCCTCACCAAATCTATGAAGAAAACTTCTTATCATGTTTAGTAAAGAGTTCCTTATTTAATATTGAGATGGGATTATGATTCCTTTCCTGAATATTAGCATATTTACAAAAAGATAGATCACCTATAATTGTTGTACTTTTTTTGGTAGACCCCTTCTGGTACAATCCCTAAGAGAAACATGTGTTTCTATGGAAACTGCAATAAGAAGATTCAATTGCTTCCTGCTATATCTGCTAGCTCTCATTAGACTTAATCTCTTTTTTGCTAAAATATTGATTAAATGGGAGATTGGAAGTTATTACCAGAGCCTAATTACAATCTCCATATTGGCAAAGGAAAAATAGATAAGGATATATGGGTTTGTTATCAGCTTTTATCAATTTCAATTGAGTATCCAAAGTTGTGGAATCTAGTCCTATCAATCTACAGCCTATTCATCATCCATGAATCATTTACTTTGTGATCGATTATGTGTAATTGTTCACTCACAGCAATTTAGTGAGAGCCAATAAGAAGTCTTAAACAAGAGCAACTTCATTTGCTAATGTCTAATTAATGCAATAAACATCCTGCTAACAAATGAACACATTCCTTGTGATATTTACTACTAATTTCTTCAGGGGCATCTGGGAGATATGAAACATCTGGACTTGATTCCTCTAAAGTGCACAACAGATAGATCATTAAGGCTTGTGGTAAGCCATTCAATTCCTCCTAGAATTCTCAGACTTATAAGTGATCATTTATTACAATAATAGCTGCTCACTACAGAATTTCCCAGTACTGATTAAAAATAATAATAAAAAGAAACTCCTTAGCATACCTCCCATTGCTCATTAGTCCTCCATCTCCTCTTTGAAATGTTACTGTAATAAAGGAAAGACATACATACATAGTAGTCAGTATTAATCACAATTAATAACAGCTACCTATTGGGCCTCAGTTTAGAGATGAAGACTGGGAATTCTGACAGTATAATTAATGGAATTATATGGGTAGTGGCACACAGTGGCTTGGCTCAATGCAAAGTCATCACTTGTTCCAAATCAGATAGATTTTTTTCAAGTTTCTTCAGGCAAAATGAAGTTAAAGTGGGCATTTGTGTTTAGATGTCATAACTGTTACAAGTGATGTATATGCAGTCTTAATAGAAGGATGATATAGCATCATTGTGGAATTATCAAATGTAGTCATTTAGGAAAATGTCTTATTTGAAGAAATAATATAAAGCACAGTGAAGAGAAATACCATTATTCCAAAATATGCTCCAATAAGGCAACATAAAGTATTGATTACACATTTCTCACCATAAACATTACTTCTGCTATACTTACAAACACTATACATTGAATGGCTACAATTATAATATACACAAACTACTATTAATGTGAAATCCTAATCTCATGACAATATAATTGTGAATAGTTGGCACTGAATGGATTGTAGTTATGTATAAATATCTCATATTTTCTATAATATTTAGTTAGTATCTTATTAAAACACCAAGAAATGTCTATTAGAACTAAAGGCATGCTTCTACTTTTCCAATTTATTGTTTCTACTTGACAAGCTATAAAAGTAGACCAAAGTACTGATGAAAGAACTAAAATATCAGTTCAGATCCATCACCCCTTTCTCCCAAATCTGTTAGGCAAAATGTATTTGAATTTCATAGTGATTTATACTTAAGAAATATTATAATGCTCACAAAGGACTGCAGTGATTTAAAACTGAGTGCACTCAATGCTATCTATTATTTTTGCAGCAATAGTGAATAGGCAAGTATAGTGAAATAATCTATACACATATGTGCAAGTTTATTTGAATCAAATTCTGCCACTAAATTATCAATGTCAATTTTTATGTAAAAGATATCTGTTGTTTAAATGTTCTAGAATGCAGAATTGTTAGGATCTTACAATTTGAAGCAAAATAATTACTAATCAGCTAAAGTGGTCACAGGATGGTGGGGTCAAAAATAAATATCATATTCTGTCTTTGGATGATATTAATTATGTGTTCTATGACTTGTTTGTTTAGGATAAAGATAACATAAAGTATTTTTAAAGAATTAATTCATTTTAAATAATATATGTTCTCCAAATGCACAGATAACTTTTAATTTGAAAGTTTTTTACAACTCATCATTTGAGTGAGTTTCAGATACCAAGGCTAACCACTCTTCAAATTTGGAAATTTCCTAAACCAGCATCAGTCTCTTCGTGATAGTCATCTAGTCAGTAAAATTATCTTTTAAAAAAACATCATCCTTAGTGAATAAATCCTTAATTCCAAGGGTCTACAGTTCTTACAGACTGATATTTTCCTCCCAGAAATGTTATGTAGGAACTCCCCTACTACTACTATATCAACTTTTAAGTAGCCTTTCAAATGTGCCATGAAATAATCCTGACATAACATTTACATCTGCCCATAAGTAGTTACAGACATCAAATGAAAGCAGATGATACTAATTATTGCTCCACTTACAAGCCTAAAAATTTGATATCTGTAGTGCAACTCTATCATCATGTGCATCTTTGATAATTGATTTTTAACACAAATAAATTAAACTATAACAATAAATGTAAACAAATGATCAGTAATTAGTGTATGTGTACGTGTGTGAGAGAGAGGGTATTAGATAAAATCCTAACATACACAAACACATGTGAGCACACACATGCACTTAGACAGAAATGGAGAGCACAGTACAGATGAGCACTGGCCATTCATCTCATGCATCTTACTAGATTTGTGGTTTGTAATAAAATACTAAGTGCTAAAACAGATTTAAGACAATGTTGTAGCGGTGTAAGTAGGCAAAAAAATGCAGTGTTTGATGGGGACTACACATCAAAAGGTGATGCTTCAGAATGCATGAGAAGCTAAATTGTTCTGCTTGACACAGGTGTTCTTTCTTCTCAGCCAAACTTTTTGTTATCACTAGATCATAAATATAAGAGAAAATAAGATAGATAAATCAGATGCACTAAAATTGTTCAATGGCAAATTTGTAAGAAAATCCAAAGTCTTGTGATATAGTACTTAAAACTTAAACAGAAATAGAGTATTAATGTAAGCTAATATTCAATGTTTGAATGAATGTTATGGTAAACTGTATTGACTAATAGGGAACTAAAGTTTACATATGAAAAATTTGACATTCAAAATTGTGTTGTATGTTCAGAAAATGTTTATTTTTCTTTGTATAATAATTGTCATTCAAATCTTTCTTAAACTGGTTTAGATTGGGAGCAGGCTATTGAAGATTCCATGAAGACATTTGCCTCTATCTTTGTATAACAACTACAGAAAAAGAAAAAGCCACAGAATGTTATTATTTGTGTAGCTTGAAATGTCCTCGGCACAAAACAATTTGCAGACATGAGACTTTTTCATTTTGAATCTTTCTGTCAAAAGAATGAAGATGAGAGGAAGAGGAGTTGGAGACATCTATTCCCACATCTCTTAGCATAAGAGTATTGATTACTCATGCTTTTGAGGGCGGAGCCTGGCTCATGGACCAGACCAGGCTGACCTCTGCTCAGACTTCAGTCTGGCTCTTCCTCTACCATTCTGGAATTAGTTGTTTGCCACTATACCATGACCCTGGTTGTTCTTTGTAAAGAATGGAAGAAAGAAGACTAACAATTTTTTTTAATATCCTCAGCTCCAATTTGAAAATAGAACAAAAGAAAAAGCTTTATCTGAACAACAGAAAAAAAGCAAGTGACAAATTATGAACAATTATCATATATACAATGAAAATTGTGTATGATCTTTAGTATCATTTTTTAGGAGTTGTGTAAAAAGAATCATGAAAAAATAATGTCATTGCCAGTTGAGAGTGGCTTTGAGGCAGCTCTCATTTCAAAGAAATATTTGTCCTTGATGTGAAAAGAACTTGGGATCAGGAAGGAGCATCCATGGCGAACTACATGCCACTGTTTTTCTAAGCACAGGCCAGTCACTTTGTGTTTATCAGAGATAAAATTGAAAGGACCTTGACTGTGAATTTGTAATTTCTTCCAGCACCTGAACGTAAGAATTTATAGGGAACAACCTGTAGAAGCTTTAGACGTGAACATCTAAAATGTTTTAGAATTGCATTAAACATTTGAACTTATTTTGCTTCTTATGAAAGTCAGGAGGGAAAGAGATTTTCCAAGTTTGTGACAGACACAGAGTAATTCTATGCAGTCTGATATCACCTGTCAGAATTAATCCTGAGGCAATGTCTGCTAGAACTGGAGGGCAGAGGGAAGACATGTAACTAAGAAGTAAATTGACATTTTGAAGTAAAGAAACTTCTAGAGCGCCTATCTCTAGTAGGTCACATTTTCCTACTACAAATAAAACTTTAATGTTGCAGCCAAGCCTTTTCCCCTTCCTGATAAGCTCTTTCTCAAATATGAATGCATTAATTCCTCTTTAATAAGCTTTAACCAAGCCTAGATAATCAGACTATAAAAATTCCATCAAATCACTGAACTGCCTTTTCACAACTAGTCAAATGATTTTGATTTTATCAACTATTTTAAAATCCATGTATAGAGTATTTGCCATGCTATAATTTCCTCAGTCATGTTAAATTGTTGATGTGTACCAAGCTTTCTCAAATATTGTCTTTATAGATAGTAGTCACATAATATAACCACTCCCTTTAAAAGTAAATAGAAGCTCAATTTCATTAAAATTTGATTACTCCAACAATTACAAATTAAAAAAAAAATAATGGCTGAATAAATGGCTCAGTAGTTAAAAGCACTGGCTGCTTTTGCAGAAATTTCAAGATCAGTGCTAAGCACCCACATGGCAGCTTACAACTGTCTGTAACTCCAGTTACAGGGAATCTCACACCCTCTTCAGCTTCCTAGTAGCCAATAACATACATGAAGCACAGACATAAATGCAAACAAAATACCCACACACATAATATAAATGAATACAAATTACTCAAAGAAATAAGATGAAAAATATATATCATTAAAGTTATATGTAATATTGACAAACATTCAGTTATATATATGTATACATATATAATATATAATATACTTAAGTCTAATTCTAATGGAACTACATAGATTTGTTTCAGATTTTTATTGTTCACGTTTTAGCTATGATAACAATTATAATTATGGCAATATATTCATTTTGTATTATAAAATCATCTAAATCTTTTTTATAAATTTCTTTTCAAATATCTCTGTTTAGCATCTGAAGTTGTAAATTTTTTTCTGTAATCAGAGTCTCCCACTGTCCCCCGCAAGGAGACAAGTAAATTGTCCTCCTCAATAAAAATAAAGGTAAATCTAACTACCTGTTGTATAGATGTGAAAATCCACTCCATATATGTGCGGTAGAAGGACCATTTATATTGCACATAGAGTCACTGGCAAAACTATACATTCCATTTGTATGTAAGAATTTAAGTA
The DNA here is from genome assembly GCA_004025045.1 of Sigmodon hispidus. Lineage (NCBI taxonomy): Eukaryota > Metazoa > Chordata > Mammalia > Rodentia > Cricetidae > Sigmodon > Sigmodon hispidus. The sequence continues at coordinate 77,384 of PVIH01000384.1, forward strand.
TGAGAAACATATGGAAAGAAAGATGGCAAAATGAGGATCAGTTCTGGCCCAGAAGTCCCCTGCTTTTGGCTGCACACAGCAGCAAGATATGCTCTGGCCAGATTCTCTTGCAAAATGATTCAAATGCATTAGCTTAAATTTTATTCTGAATGTATGCTTACAAAATGGAGGTTTTGTCATTAGTTTACTCTTGTGAATACTTTAAATTTGCTGGTGCCCCCCCCCCCAAATTATCAACATCAGCTAACAGAGTTTTGTTTTTATTTGGTTTTCCTCATTTCAAACTTTACACTGCTTTTGTAATAACACATTTCAGAGTAGATATAATGAGTCACAGTGGGTGTTTTGCCTATATAGTGTGAAGGGAAGACATACTGCCAGACATAGTATCTCACCCTGCAAGCTATTTCTGTGTCTCCACTAATTAGTTTCTTCCTATTTCTTATTTCTAGACACTAAGAATAGACTGCGACAAAGGTGTAAGGAGAGTGTTTCAAACTTAACCTTCTCTGCAATTCTAGTTCTTATCAGTTGAGCTTTATTCAAAGTCTATAATGCCTAATAGAGAGATTATGTCAAAATGTTTACTGTATTTTAGATGGAATTTTTAATGTAATATAATGATCTAAACAGTGGTTCTTAATTGACTTGATTTGTTGAAGCTCATGACTCCCATCATAAGGATTAGAAGTTAGAAAGTCATAAACCTGAAAGATGATAGCATTAACATGTAGGGGTAAAACAATGGAAACTTCAGGAACATCATCTTCTTACTAAACTTACAATGCTCTAATTTTTATCGGATCTTTTATTTATAATGGTAAAATAATAAATTTCTAAGAGAATTTTTGATAAAAATTATAAAAGAGATGAATAAAGCCTGTTTATTCTATAATTATTGTAAAAGTCTTTCAAGAAAAATACTCCATTGTTAATTCCATGTTTTTAGAATGGGACAGCCGATTCATAGAAATCATAACTACAAACTCATGAGAACATGTGCATCATTGACCATACCTAATTAAAACCCCATATCCACAGTTTCTGTAAAGACAAAAATGTAAAAAAAGTAGAGGGTAGGTGAGTAGGAAATAAATATAGAGACACTATCACAATCCAGATAGAAAATGCTACTTCTTGGGTTTTTGGCAAATCTTCATTTGTTTCCCACCTAGAAGAGAACTGCAGTTGCTAGAAGGCAAATGACAGGATGAAAGACATCTACACTCAGTCAGCCATCCATCAATTTAGTATTAAAGTTTTGAAAGGCTTTTCTATGGCTTGGCCTTCTTCCAAATATCTGAAGGGCAAAGCACATTCTGAGTTAGCAGTTTTTCTCCAAGCTCATGGACATCAATCACAGTGAGTCATGATAGCTCAAAATGGACAATCCTTATCAAGCTCAAAGACTGACATTTTCAAGCTAAGTGCATAGGTTCTTGCAAAAAAATTGCTGTGAGAGACAGGAAGAGATGTCTGTCTGATGTAATTGTTCTCAAAGTGCAAACTACAGGCTATGAGAGCTATTGTATTACTCAGGCTTGAGTGAATAAAGGACTGATGATTCAAAGGTACCAATCCATGAGCGAACATATTAGGACTTTTCATTAAAGTGACTTCCATGCTTTGCCTTCTATTATTATCACTAAGTCATTTGAAGTAATAAGCCTAATACTGTCATTGAGTTAAATTAAGCCTACTTTATGTTTCATAGGATTGGTATGAGCATGTCACACAGGGAAGACATAGCTTAATAACTGATGATACTGATTGACTGATTGACAATATTTACAGAGGTGAAGGTAGAGGGCTGTGCTGCAAAAATGCCATTAAAACACAGCTGAAGTTCAAGAGGTTGCCACCCACAAGTTGTTACAAACTACCTCTTTCTGGGATGGATCTCTAATCTGTGGAGTGTTTTAACACTTAGATGACAAAGAATAAGGAAGCTGGAAGCTTAGATCATTGCAAAGAGAGAATGGGAACTTCTTGGCAATGGATATAACATGCTTCTTTTTCTAGACCTGATTAGTAACTAATATATGCATCTCATACACTACAGACCTAAGAACAATGCTACAATCAGGTTACCATATTTAATGTTGTAATATAACAAGCAAGAAAACCAAGTGATGCCATTCTTTGCATTTTTTTTACTGTGAAGACATTGTATTAAATTTCCATCTACACCACATATGTTTTAATAACTGATTTTGACAGAGAATTTATCAATTATTAAAAGATTAAATACAATATCTCATTGCAAACATTTTAATTGTTTTTAGAATAAAATTAAAATTGCTCCTTTGAAATTCTACCTAGTGTGTGCTATTGAGAGTATCATTTCACTGCTGTTAGATAAAATGATTAAAAGTAACTGCAATTTAAATTGTAATAGAATTGAGCTTCAGTACTGAATTCATTGTTTTAGTCACTGACTATGATTATAGTGTTTTTTTTCCTCTTCCAGACTCCATCTCTCTTTTCCTTTCTGTCTCAGTCCCTAACACATATATTTTCCTTTCCCTTTTGCAGATGTTTAAATGTACAGCATTTAATATCCCTGAAAAGCTCTTTTGCATTTTACAAGACAAACACTTGTTTTGGAAATGCTGTAGGTCATCTCAGGTCTCTCTTTTTGCCATTTCTTCTTCAGCTATTTCTGCCTCTTTCCTCTTGCTTTTGCTTCCTTCTGTTCCTCATTTTGAAAATGCTGCTTGTTCACACTGAAATCGGCATCCATTTTAGTGAACAGTAAATCACTTCATTCATGCCTCATCAGTTATATTAATTCTGGTAAGATTTTTGCTTGTTTGCCTTTTTTTTTCATCTGGGACATTTCCCAGTGTAATCTGCATTGTGACATACTAAAGGCTGATTTCCAAATCTTCCTTCTTTTCTGAGCATTTTAATAACTTCCATGTCTAAATACACTTCTCAAAAGATGTCTTCTTTATAGCAAGCAAGCTCTGCATGTGTGGCTTTGAAGAACTAGTTGAGAAAAATAGTTGAGCATTTTATCAGTGTCTACTCTTGCTATGCTTCAGTGGAGATACAAGCAGAAAGATTGCCTGTGGTCATTAAATGCTATGGTCAAGAGCAATGCACTGAAGCATGTTGCTTATAATTGCATTTTACAGAGCAGGTTTTTATAACAAGCCCAAATCATCCATTTGTTATTCCATTCCATTTCTTCCTCTCATTGCATTACATTCCAAAAGATAAGAGGTTTTTATAGCTGAAAATAGTCTCTTACCAGCATAATTGCTGAGTCCCTTTCTCTTCTTTCTTCTCCAATACAACCAGATGCTAAAACCCATCAAAATTACCCAGCAGGCACCACCAATGCCAGCTATAAATGCTGGTTGCTTCACAACATCAGTTATTTGCTCAGTTATGCTGTTATTGTTTTCAGTAATAACAACTTCGTTACGTCCCCCTATGGAAGGAACAATGATGTCAGTAAACATTAAGACAAATAATTGCTGAAATACAAACACATTATATAGCACAGGCACAGACATGTCCTTTTAAAGCTTAGCTGGTATTTGTTTTGTCCTGAGGTTGTCAAAATTACTGAGGAGAACAATTTAAGTTTAACAAGAAGTACTGAATCATGTGTTTATAAGTGTCATTAAGAAGATTATTCTTTTTTAATTTGTCAAGGATAGGTTCCTAACTTATAGATTTATAATATAAACAATCAGTTAAAATACTAACAGCAACTTTTCTTAAACTAGGTAAAGTGATTGTTTACCAAAGTTCCCATAACACAGGTACTTGTGCATTGGTTTTACACTACTGTTTTGCCTAGCTTCCAGTGGACATAAGTCACAAGATTATATAACTTCATTTGACCATCAATATTTTACTGAAGATGATATATACAGATGCACTTTGATTTCTGATGAGCCATAAAATTCTCTGCATAGAACAATAGCAATTTTGATAATATTAATTCATGGAGATAAGTATTTATAATTATAGCATTAGGAGATTCTTGGGGGAAGCGGGGATGGGGAGGAGGAAGGCTGAGGTAGACAGGAGGGGTTGGGAGGGGGAAGGGAAGGAGAGAAAGGGGATACACGAAAAAAGACTTTATTTTCTAAAAGTAAATAAATAAAAATCATCTAAAGAGAGAGAGAGAGAGAGAGATTCTAAAAGTATGTGCTCCCTAAGAGCAGTTAAAAGTAATTTAACAATTGAACATTGAATCAAGATGTTTTATGTTAAGAAAATTTAGAACCCTAAAAATCAATTAAGAAATTCAAAAATCCATACTTAATAGGTTGTAGACTTGGAGGGTCATGAAAACATAGAAAACAAAGATGTAAGATGTTTTTAAAAGATTAAAAACTTAGAAAATAAGAATCAAGTAAATCTAATATCAATATTAAGTCTAGTCAGTATTTAATCATGGACTTTTGAAAGGTAAATTGCAAATGAGATATAAAAGGGGCAGTCCAGCAGACCACATCATCGGAAAGCTTTTCAGTGTTTCAGTGAATGCAGCACTAAAAAATGTTAAAGAAAGCCTGGCCTCTGACCTCCTAAACAGGTATACCCATGCCGCCAATTATTAGATGGCATATTTTTTTTTAAACTTTATTTATTTGTCTTGGTGTTTGCCTGGAACTGGAACTACAGACAGTTGTTAGCTGCCATGTGGGTGCTGGGAATCAAACCAGGGTCCTCTGGAAGAGCAGACAGTGCTCTTAACCACTGAGCCATCTCTCCAGCCCCTAGATGGCATATTTTAAGTGTGTGTCAAGAATTTAATGTTTGCCCCTGATTCATATCATTAGAAATGTTACTGTCTTTTTCATATATTTTTGATTCATTGTAATGATCTTCCTTTCTTCCTTTTCTTGAGAACTAAGTCTTTTTTAGTCTAAAATACAGTTGCATAATTAACTTTTTTATTTTTTCAAAAATTTGTCTCTTTATTTTTCTCTATGTTGATAAGTTACGCAAAAACATCAAAAAAAAAAAAGTCACCTCCAACAAAAGGCTCTCATAATTAACTTTTAGACCCGTAGTTTTTAAAGGAGTCTTTCTTCTCTTAGAGATACGTGTCAAATCTTGAGATATCTGTGATTATCTAAATTCTAGCAAGTTGAAATCATTCACTGTATGACTTCCTATGCATAGAACCATTACAAATCGATGATCAAAATTTCAAAATTAAAATGAGAACATAGGTGCCTACGGGATGCTTCTTCTAAAAAAGCTAAAAGAGCACAACCTTCTCTCATGTGATGTGAAGAGTTACATTAAGAGTCTTTTTATTGGCTCTTTAGACTTGTCAGGTGAACTGCTTGTGTTTGAGGATCCTGGAAAGGTCAAAGGCCCTCATATCAATCCTGCTCATCTCTGCTTCCAGGACAGAAAATTAGCATGCATTCCTGAACTTTTCCTGACATCCAGTGACTGAATGTGAGTCAATGGTCTGTAGGCAGGAATGATTCACATTGTCTTTAGCTGTACCCCTTAACACTATGTGACAGGTCTCGATTGTCTCTTTCCTCCTTTATTAGAAACCAATATGTGTTGGAGGTCACTGTGTCTTTAAATGATCTTTAAAAAGCTCTTGCTTGGGAGAATATAAATTGCTGAATTACTATGAAATAGAAAGCTCAGGCAACATTCTTCTATCCTTATTAAAATGGACTATGCATAAGAAATAAAACATTTCTTTTAAATAAACAAAATTGAACACTTATTTATTATAACTGCTAGAATTTTATTACATACACACACACATTTCATTATGAAAAAGTATTTTGTGCTTTTTCACATTTAAAATAAATTATGCAATAAATTTTTTCTTGTCTAAAGTATGAAAATTAGAATTATTTTATTAACATATTTTAAATATGTTATCTAGTGACTCTTTTCACTACTAGAAGTTACTAAAAGGCCCCAAAACAGAAAGAAAACAAACAAAACAACCACAACCAACTCCAAAACCTTGATAGGTCATAGAGCAAAGTATAAGGGAAGATTTACATTATTTTAAGGGGAGTCTTTAAAATGTTATATCTAAAATTACACAACGTTTTTGTGAACCAGGGTGTATTATTTCTTCTTATGCTTATGATTTTGAAACAATTGAGACAATGTTGTCAATTTTGCTAAAAGAACACAGACTAGGGTGGTATGCTCCATTGTTTTACAGAAAAAAAGTAATGATATGTAATATCTTCCTCCCATTGAAGAGTAATGAAGAAGAAAAGTAATTTGTTGAAAAACAACTTAGACACATTTAACTCAATTGCACCTATTTCTGTGAAAGTTTTTAGTTGTAACTGAAATCATCAACTCTCAAGGTAGAGTATCAAAGATGGATAATTAAAAAACAGTTTTATCATTAAGAAAAATTGTTAATATCATTGTTATTTCATGTACTCTTTGTTATGGATAAATGTCTTTCATATTTTTGTCTGTTAGCTTTATTCCCTATTTTCATTCGAAACCCACTTTCACACAGAATATTGCTAAAATAATAACACAAATTTCAATCTGTGTAAGATTATGCATCCTATTTCATAGTATTTAAGTTATTGGTGTCTTCACAGCATTGAGATGGAATAATTGAAACTTTACTTAGTCTGGTATAACAGCAATCTAAAATTATGAACCATAAACTGCATCAAATGCTAGTGTATGACTTAATTAGCAAAGGGAAAAGCATGTGAGCTTTGAGTCTCATTTCATGCCATTTCCAGTATGGAATATTCAATAGGGGAAGCATAAATTGAAACAGAAAAGGAGATTAGCCATCATTAAGTCACTATTCAACTGAGGAGTAGCAGTTGTGTACAAAGCCTTATCAGACAAGATGTGAAGCTTGATATGGGAGGATAATTAAAGAAACAATTAGGAAGTGTCTCAGGACAGCAGCAGATATTAAAAAGAAACGGATCTCTGGAGGACACATCTTTTCTGGGTCAAACTGGACTTACACATGTGCATGTCCTCATTTCTGTCACTACACTGCTGTGCTCATGATTGCCTCTTAAGCACAGTGTATTCTAATTACCTGAATGGGAAACAGGAAAGTCATTGATTCCACTGTTTTGTTTCTAGAAAAAAAAACTGAACACTTGTTTGCTATACTAAGATGGATTAGTAGGTGTTCAAAATTCAGTTAGAGACTCAGTCTCCTGGCAATAAAAAATGTAATTTATTTAAAATAATCTAAATTAAATCCATCATTTGCTATAACATAGTTGCTCTGAGAAGAACTGTGCACGTCACGGCATGACACATTGATTTCATGTAATGTTTTCTCCCATCCAAGAGAATCAGGTCTCCAAAATACAATGAGATAAGACAAGCACTAGGAAAAAAGAAGAAAATTTCCATTGCTTTAAGAAATATTTTATTTACTAAATTTAATAGAAAAACAAGATACAAGAGGGAAATACAGTCACTTAACAATCTTACTTATCTTTAGTAAGAAAAACTATATTCAGGAAATCCAGATCATGTTCATTTCCCTTTTAGGAATTTTCAGGGACAATTGTCCTTTTAATTTCTTTTAAACGAAGTATTCTCACTGATCTACAATATGCATTTAGAATTAAAGCATACAGTCAAGAGTGATATGCTTGTGTGTATTTTTGCTTTGTCTTGTCTGTCTTGAGACAGTCTCTCTATATAGCTGCAGCTGGCCTCAAGCTCACTGAGCTAGCCTCAGACTCCTCATTACCTTCTCATTCTCTTTGATGCTGAGAGTGTAACTACAATATGTGAACCACACCTGGGCCCTCACAGTCTTAAAACAAAGAATAAAAATAAAGTAAAAAGGTCATTTTTTTCTAAATAGTTTAAATAAAATCTGTATTTGTGCATACACATGTATGTGAATATATATTTAAATCATTTTCAGTACACCTATACTTCTTTCTTATTCCAACTTATTTCAGAAAAATCTCAGAGGGTAAGTTTGTAGGTTTCCCTCAGGTTAAAGAATTAATTCAGTCTGAACAACTAATTAAGAAGAGAAAGGCAATTTAGAGAAAAGGTAATACTTTATAACTTTTTTTCAATGCTATTCATTTAGCAAACAAAGAAAAGTTGGGAAGTCTAAATCATTTATCATTATGATTAAATATGAAGTCTGTGTCTATGTAGGAGAAGAAATAATAACCCAGAAATTGGTGACAGACATCCTGTCTGCATATCATTTTATTATACTAGAAAATACAGAGAAAATGAATGCTTTACAAAATTTTGATGAATATGTGTGCAATATGTGTACACTTTTTAATTTTGTAATTGTCACAATAATGCCAATAAGAGTGAAGAACATTGAAAGAGTTGAATGCATAGAGTTGTAGTAATGAAATCTTCATTGATGAGGTTCTGCTTTCTATAGTGAGATTCTCAATCCATGCAGTGTAAGCAAGATAGTGACCATGCTGATAAACCTCAGTGTCATTTATATGATATGTCAGAATTTACAGCTTAGAAATGCTTGAATGATAGAAAATTTCAGGGAAATCCACAACCCAGGCAGTCATTTGAGAGTAATGTTCACTAATCAGCAGGGAATCACCCCTGAAATCCTAGGGAGAACACTTAACTTTGCATTGTGAAATATTGTAAAGCTCTGCTGCAAAACAGAGAAAGACAAGAGTGAGTGTCCAAGAAAAAAGACAAAATCTAAAAAGGTGGCATAAAATACCATAAAAAGGAATAAGACATGGCAAATTCAATCTAGTAAGACTACTTTGTAAGACAAACACAAACATTCTTTAACTGATCACAAACCTTCATATGTCATTGCAAAGTCCAGTATCAGGTAAAATATAACCAGTCATATAAAGTTAGACAAGGAGATAAAAAGATAAAAACAACATTCAACACAATATAATCCAAGGGCAAGAAAAGAAAAGCATTAGTAAAAGTGGACTATTCAGCAATATAGGTTTTGAGATCAGAAAGAAAATATTTCATATATTGTATTTTAAAATAATTTTACATGTATATGTTTGTATGTTTTACTTAGCATGTGGCTGGACACACAGTTAATTAAAAGGAACATCTGATGGCGGTTGATAGAAGCTCATCAACAGAATGTAAGCTTTAAAATATAATCATTAAGTAGCAAATAGATAAAACAAAAGATTCAGATTGAGGACTAGGGATATAAACAAATGATGCAGATTGAGGGCTGAAGAGATGGCTCCCTACAGACTGAGGATGGGGAGATGTCTCTTTACAGACTGAGGGATGGAGAGATGTCTCCTTACAGACTGAAGGCTGGAGAGATGGCTCCCTACAGAATGAGGGATGGGGAGATTCTCCTTACAGACTGAGGGATGGAGACAGGGCTCCCTACAGACTGAGGAATGGGGAGATGTCTCCTTACAAGACTGTGACATAGGTAGATGTCTCCTTAGATCCTGAGTGATGAAGAGATGTCCTTTTACAAACTGAGGGATGAAAAGATTGCTCCACAGCTAAAGACCTTGTTGCAAAAGAGAGAGATGGAAGTTAAGTTCTTGAGAACCAATATAAATGTAGTGTGAACATGGAAACCTATCTGTAGTTCTAGCCCAAAGAAAGTACATCCAGGGTAGCTCCAGAGACAAACATATCAGACTGGCAAACTATTGATATGGTTCAAAGCTCATGCTTCAAAGACTAAGACATGAGTGATTAAGAATTCCCAACATCAATCTTAGGATTCCACACATACAAACCTGTACACACACATGTGAACATGTACACATACATATCTATAAGGAAGAAAAGACCAAAAAGTAAAAGTAAAGAGTTTTAGACTTAAAGGAAGACATAAATAATAATCAGGTATTTCTAGATTTATGTTTTGTAATTATTTTTGCTTGGCATTTTAGAATAAAATTATACTTATAATTTTATATGCACAAACCATCATTCACTAAGATTAAATCACCACAATTCCTCTTGGCATGTATACTATTGCTAATAATAATAATTAAGATAATAATAATTAAAAAATAGTTAAGAAAGAGAAAACATCAAGCCTTTCAAAACTCCTGAAGGATTAATATAGAGGAGAAAGACAGACTTCTCACATACTTTGTAAAACTCTCATTCCAAAACCTCACTGAGACATAAAAAGATAAAAAGACATGAGAAGGAAAACAAACAATCAGCATTCTTCATAATCACAAACTCAAAATTCTTTACCACATGATACTAAACTAGATTCAACAACACACACACAAAGTGTAATAATGACCAGGTAGAATTCATAACTAAGAACAAAAATATATTTTTCCTCTTAAAACTATTCAGTAAAATTAGTGTGTCAACAACAACACCAAAATGGAGAGTGAACATTTAAAATTAAGTTCACATATAATATAAATCAATGAGAAAAACAGATTTCTGACAATTCAGGATACTGTAGAATCCATATCAAACCCTTGAGAAGTATATCAACAAAACATATAAAAGTTCACACACTGAAAACTACGAAATGCTGTTGCAAAGTAGTAAATCAGACTTCTGTAATGAAAACATATATTGTGTCCCTGGGAAGGACTCAACTGTTATGCTTACTGAGTTTGACAAACAGAATCACTGCCTTTTCAATTGCAATTCCTTGATACTTTCATAGAAACTGACAATCTGATTTGAAAAGTATGTGGAAAGTGAAAATAGCCACGACAATTTTCTGTAAGAAAATGGTAGCATTTTCACATTACCCACTTTAAAGACCACTTTAAGGCACAGCAATGAAAACGGTGTATTTGGGCCAATAACCAAATATAAACATTAGGAACCCTGAAAAGGATTGAAAAATGTTTATTTTATTGGGAGGAGTCAAAAGATGCTATCAATATAATTTGATAAATTTATACAATATGTCTCAGTTCTTCAACTTCATGCAATTAGCTGAAGATTAATTATAGACCTAGGCGTAAAAGCTAAAATGATAAAGCTTCCAAAATAAATATGTCCTATGTATAAATATAGCACAATTTTCCAGAAAACAATACATATATAAAAGAAAAAATAAAATTTAATACTTATCAAAGACACTATGAAAATATTCATTCATTGTCCCTATTCTCGTGTGTGTGTGTGTGTGTGTATGTGTGTGTGTGTGTATGTGTGTGTGTGTGTGTGTGGTAGAGGGTGGGAGGGGCAAGCAATGACCAAAACCTTCATTCAATATGCAAAAGAACAAGAAATTAGCATAGGCAAAGTTGTTTTACATCATCATGCAAGACATTTGAATCTAAAGTCATAAGATGGCATTTTACATCCACTGGAATACCTCTTATTACATACTTGCAATACCAAAAATTAGTGATGATGTAGGGAACCTGGAAGTCCTTTTTGTAGTTTGTAGGAATCTTAAGTGTTACAATTCATAAATTGTTTAGAAAGTCAAATAACATTAAAAATGCATAATCCTATTATCTGTAAATTCTACCTCCAAGAATTTCAAAGAAATGAAGGCATGTGTTCTTTAAGGCAAAGCCTTAAAGAAGAATGCATATTCTCTAAAGAAAAAAAACAGACAAACAAAATAGAGCATATTCATAGGATTTAATACCTTCAGTAACCAAGTGTTTAAACTGTGTTAAAATAGATGAATCACAGAAAATATTGCTTGAGTCAAAAAGCAAACACAAATTGTTATGTTCTAGATAATTCTATTCATATACTTTTCAAGAACAAAGTTCATCAACAGTGAAAGAGAACATTTTTATTCAATAATGTGAATAGATTTAGCATGAATTTCTTGTCTCATGTGCATTACCAGGTTCTTTGCGGCTACTTCTCATTTTGATGTATTCTAGCTTAAATGCCGTAAATAACTTATACTCTCCAATGATTACCTTATTTGTCTATATTCTCACTGAACCATAATCATTAGTAGATCTATTGAAAATAATTTTCTAGCCAACTAGCCAACTTTTAATATTAAAACTTAGTGATTATAGCTATAAGATTTTGGAACACATATAAAAACGATTATTTGTGTGAATTATTTGTAAAAGCTGTCAACTTACTTATGAATCTCTCAAAATAACTGGCCATGACCAAAATAACCACTCAAAATCACAATTCACCACGCTGACAATTGAGCAATACCACAGTTCAGACTCCATAGACCGATACTCACCAATTATTATTGGCTGTGGTTCACTTTTTACTCCAACCCCTGCACTTGTACTAGCAGCAACCTCTACCCGGTATTGAATTCCAGGGAATAAACCACCTATTACTACAGAACGAATGGCTGCATCCACAGTTTTGTTGATATGGAATCGTGTTTCATTTCCCAGACACCAGATCTGTAGAAAAGAGACAGTAAAAAGTAGTATGACACTTCCGTTCTGACAATTCAACTATTATAATTGAAAACATACACTGTGACTCATCTATTTTTGTGCTCTCATAAAATTGTTTATAAATGACATTTCCAGCCATCCACTGTGCTGTATATATTTATGTGCATTTGAGGTAGAGCAATAAGTCAAGCTGAAACTTCATGTTCCTTTACATGTTACTATTATGTGAATTTACACTGAGCAGTTTAGAAGGCACAATGACGCCTTTGACATATCAGTTAAGTGACATGTGATTTTAAATTTAACATTTGTGTAGAAAAATCTCATAGTTTTCTCTGCTTATCAAAAATTGTTTTATATATAATCCAATATAAATATAAATTTGGTGATTGTGTGTTATGTCAAAGGTATACAAGCACACAGCTGAATAATTCATATTCCATTCATATTCCATTCAAACAAATATCAAGAAGGAGTTAACAGGATTAATTGATCTCAGTTACTAAAATTAATCAAAATTTTGATAATATATACAGAAATATTAATAAATTTCAGTGTTAAAAATATAGCTATACTCTAAACATGCATGAAACAAAAGTGGAAGAAGGGTTCAGATATGAATATTGAAGTAGTTGTGTTGTTATTTCAATTTAAATTAAACTAAATGTTCATTGAAAATACACAAATGTGCTACTGTAAAATGGTTATGAAAAATCTTAAGTATCTACATTTATTTTCTTATTATATAATGTTTTATAACAAAATGATATGCATGTGCATAAATGTATAACACTTGTTACGGAAACAGGGAAGCTCTTGCAGCATTTTTAGCAAGAGAAAATCCTGTGAATGGTATATTTCATTTAAATAAGATATCTGTATTGCTGATGGAGGTGTACTTAGCTCTGATCTGAATGCATACCACTCTACCCAAATATGATAGACATATAATAAATGGGAGATATCATGCTTTAAACTAGTATTACTATTTAGTTAAGTACAAATTTAGAGGTTTTAGTCTTGAATGGTATAGAAACAAATCCCTAGCTTCATTTACAAACACAAAAGGAGTGCTTAGCCTTGTAATCTTCCCATAGTGCTGTCATGTCACATGCCTTTAGAACTGATTCGGTTATGTTACTAGGAGGACATTTAATCCTTCTTAAACATGTTTCCTGAACATATGATGCGAAGATTAAACAAAAATATCTAATTAGCACATTCCTTTGCTTCAGCAAGTTTGCCATTAATACGACAAAGGTTTATTTTCTAGGTAGCTTTTAGGAATAAATTCAATTTGCACAGTTCAGCATGAAATTATTCTACATATTTTTTTACACAAGGAATAAATTTCTGAAGTAAGGCGAAATATCTAGTTACTGATACTGGTTTTATCTAACATGTTACTTTCTAAATACTATATATAATATATATATTACCAAAAAACATTGCTTTGAAGTTTTTCTAAAGTTCGTCATTTAGCCAAATATATTATAAAAAGTTAGATCCACATTATGTCTTAAGCATTCGTGTTAGTAATGAAGCAACAGGGACTTTCTCCTTCAGTTCAAATATGAGACAATTATATTTTCCTGTGGTATCAAAAATTTGTTTCAATGGCCATCCTAAGGGAAACCTCAATGTCCTAATCCCCAGGTCATCCCTTCTTGATACTATGAGTGAAGTTGGTTTCAGTGTGATGGCTACTTCTACTCCTACTCCAGGCCCCTCCTTCCATCATTTCTGAATCATATAATACTAAAACCCATTCCACTCTTCATTTTCTAATTGAGTTCTACTCTATGACAGGTTCTCTGTTAGGTTCTCATCCACTAAGCCTTCCTGCCCTTTTCTATTACACATGCCATTTTATATCTGAGCCTTGAGAGACAGGTACTGTGGAAATATGTTTTAGTATGTTGTTAAAATTTGTCCCTCCTAGGTTTAATAAAATGCTGATTGGCCAGAAGACAGACAGGAAGTGTGGGTGGGGCTACCAGGCAAAGGAAAGTCTGGGAATAGGAAGAGCAGAGCAGAGACACCAGAGAGATCCCAGATGAGATGCCAATAGGTGCAGAGGAAAGAAGTTGAAATGCTGCTCTGAGAAAAGGTACCAAAGTGAATGGCTAAACAAGATAAGAATCCTGAGTTAGTTTAAGAGTAAAGAGTTAGGAAGTTGTATGCCTGGGCCCTAGGTCAATCAGCAGAAAATTAATATAAGTGTCTGTGTGTTTCTGTGGGACTGTGGGTCTGTGGATTTGGATCATGGGCTGGACAGGCCAGAAACCTACCATTATAGACAGGTTCTGCTGATGTGGTACCAAGATCTCTTGAGGTAGCTTGTCTGTGGGCCTCCCTTTGTTAGCCCAGCTTACCTTATATTCCTGAATAATTCCATTCTGGTGGTCTGGAGGTGGAGGATCCCAGGATACACTAATGCTTGTGCTGTTGTGGCTTCCAACGGTGAGCACAGTCACAGATTGGGGAGGGGCACTGGGAGCTGCAGAAGAAATAGACTGAATGTAAACAATAAGTTCTGGCATTAATATGCTAATAAAAATAAATACAGGACCTTACAATCACTCTGAATCTGCATATAGTTTTCAACATGTGACAGCTTGTTAAAAACAAGCTTGAAATCTAATGCATATTTTAAAGCGTTACAACCAGTAGACATAGTATACACCCAATAACAAACTAAACAGTTATACTCAGGGAGGTTTTTTGTGCTAGGCAGGGTGCTGCCAGTTTCCAATTTTTCAGATGGCCTCATAAAGCAGAAACCACTCTTAGTCCAGTTTTGAGTAAGGGGGACCATATTGTAAGATAGTACTGAGGTCAAACAATAAGTCAGAATTTAGACCCAGAATATTTGATTCTTGAAGTCTGTATATAGTGGCTGTGTTCCTAGAAGAATACATAAAAATACTTGAATCAAAAGTATTCTAAGATAATTTGTCCCAAAATGCAAACAAGCATTATTTCTAGACAGAGGCTTTTTGGTATTGCTTGAGATAATGTTTTTTAAGTAAATAAAACACAATTATAACTTTCACCAACAAAACAATGCTTTTCTTTCCATACTTGAAAAAATGACTATTAAGAACTGCTTTATAATTTAAGATTTAAATTATATTTTATGTGGTTGGGTAAGAGACAGCTAATAAAATTGGCAATGGGCTCATGTTGGGTCAGACGTGAAATGGAATTTTTTTTTTTATTTCTGAGAGTCATTCTCTTCATTTATAGTTTTCCCTATAACTAATTTCAACCATGCTGAGAGGCGATGAGTGAAAAGCAGTTCCTGAATTTAGATTGCAGTTCTCTCATTCTGGGATTCCCAGGGCTACAAAACACTAATTGTGCAGAACTCATCCATTCTCAGTGAACCTCTTAATTTAACTCAATAGTAGAAAGAAAAACATTGAAACATGGATAGCACACACAAAAAAAATCTGTATAGAAATTTCAAACAAAGAATGATAGACCACTAAAAGATTTCTGTAAGTCTAGCGATGCCTAATAGCACCATGGTTTACACTCCTTACAAATATCCTAAAATACATTTCAAAGGCCAGCTGAGATGTCCCATGTTTGATAAATTTGTCATGGCATATTGCATTGGTATGACACATTTGCATTGCGGTATAAGACACGAAGAGACAGCTTCTAATATAGCTTGCTCTTGACTGTCCCTCTATGTGACAGTACTGCTCCAGAATGTGGCACAGTGACATAAATCTGACTACTTGTCTACCAGTCTTCCAGTTATTAACTAGGTACACTGCACTGGAAACTAACACTTGGAAGGTGGCTCTCCCTCTCCTTGTTGCCGGCTGGGCGAGAACTCCATGCCTGCTCCCTGGCAGCTCAATTATTCTGCTACTCAGCCTCTTTTTGCAGATCTGAAAGAACACAGATCGCCACTACTGCTCCCGGACTTAGTCTGGCTGAGTCCATTTGGTACATTTACCAGGCCCCAGAAAACAGAGATAAATGTTGACTGAAATGCTGACAAATGTCTAACCCCCAGAAACAGCTCACTGTAGTGAGACTGATTTGGAAACTCAGCTTAAAGTTATCCTAAATTATAATTATTTGCACTATTGACTATTGGAGCAAGTTTTCAGCATAGGTCAAGTTTAATATAGTATAAAATTTCTTAATAATGTCAGTACTCTTCTTGTTTTTATATTTACTAAAAAGTAGTTTGGTTTCTAATATATTCATATCTGACCATGGTGAAGAATCTCACTGCAAATCAATGTGAAGTCTATTTTTATTTTGTATTATATTATAGGAAATCTGTGAGTTAAAAGCTGTTTGGTTGAACATGAATATCTGCCTGTTAGTATTTGTAGTGTGTTTTCAAAAGGCTGTTTCTTGTTTCGTTTGACACAAATCATTTTTTAGAGTAAAACTTTTATAGGAAGTGGGCCCACAAAAGTCAATCCACAGGCTGAATTGGAGGTCAGAGTACTTGGATTCTTGCATCTTTACTCTGAAGGCAGCATGAATTAAAGACTTTTATTTACTGAAAGTAAAAAGACTGGCTAAATTCTATATTCATCTCCGGGTCCCCCTGGGTTGACTTTAAAGTATCTGTGGGAGAAAAAAAAATGTTCCAAATATGGGGGAAGGGAATGAAAATCTTCTAAAAAGATGGCTTTAGCAGAGTGTGCAAACAGCCTTACGAAGATGAAATTATGGCTCTGACTCACAGTTCCTACAAAGAAAAAGAACTGATAAATGTCAAGCTTGACTATATTCCCAAACTGTGGTCAACTCCAAGAAGCCTGTTGTGTGTATTTGAGTTTCTTACAGAATGACTTCTGAAGCTAAATGAGCTACATCTCCACTAAAATTCAAAAATATAGTATGATCAGTTCAAATATCCTGGAACAGGGTTAGAACAAAGGTATAAGAAAAGATTAGATTCTATTTTTTTTTTGTATTTCCCTTGTGTCTTTTTGTCAAATACACATTCTGACTATACACACACAAACACATCTCTCACATGTGATTCTACCTTTCTACACACACACATACACACACAAACACACACATTCTCAGAATATTAGGATAAAATTACATTTTTATATTCAATTCTTAGATAATAGATTTCTGGTCTTCTAAATAATGTAAGTAAAAACTATATAGCAAATGACTTAAATAAAAGTTCAGTTTACTTTAGAAACATTTACTAACCTTCTTCAGTAGTCCGAACTGTTTTTGCTTCACTGTCCATTCCTTGGAACTCATTAAAATATGGTCTGACTTTAATTTCATAAGTCACTCCCTTTTTGAGATTCGCTAAGACAGCACTCCTCTCAGTGGGGACTTTGGCATCTAGATTTTGCCACACAGTTGAAGCTTGTAGGCCAGAAGTCTGACGATACATCACTCTGTAGCCCTGAATAAACTGGGGTTGCCGATCCACCTGAAAGCAGCATAGAATAGCACAGGTGAAAATAGGAAGAAACTCACTGAGGGATTGCCAATCTCTGCTCTTGTCACACCCTTCTGAATGATGCTAGGGTCTTCTCATTCACTTCCTTGACTCTAATAATGTCCTTCAATTGCAAATGTGCATTGCTATTTTACTATTTTTCTTTTTTAAATGATAAGTAGACCAATTGTCTTCTTGTCTGAAAATATCTCACAATATTTAAACTAGCCACACAGGTCCCAGTTTATCAAGTTTCATTTCTCATTTGCATCCTATTTTTCTGTATTCAACAATTCCCATTTTCCAAGTTTTCATAAGTAATGTACCATTTATTAACATCAATGTATTAATACCTCTTCATCTGTAATCTTTGTTGTTGTTCTTACTGATAGATGCCAAAAACTTTGCTGATCTCAGAGTGTGCAAAATGGACAATGAAAGATGGATCGTTATTCTTCTCATAGTCCATGTAGAAGAAGGGCATTTGTTAATAAATACTCAAATAATTTTAAACTCTAACAAATTAGCATAAGCAAAGGTTCTGAATGTGGTCCACTGGGAATTAGAAAGTCTTGGGGGAAGAGAAAGCAGAGTTAGAGGGCAGATAATCTGAATGAAGAGTGGAGGATCCAGAGATAAAGGTTGAGGATCCTGTATCTGAATAAACTGCAGGAGAGATTAAGGCTGTGACCCCATCATTTCACTAAAAGTCTGAGATTTTGAATTTGACTATGAAAATCTTTTTAATTTTTGACAGCTCAGAAAAAGCCAGGCTTGCGAGCTGGAAAACCTGAGTCAGAGTCTAGAACCCACAATAACATAACTACAACAAAAGCCAGGTTTTGCTGATGCAATGTTAGCACTGGGGAAGGGAGACTATGGGGCTCTTTGGCCAGCCAGCATGGCCCATTTGGCAAACTCCAGCCCATTGACAGATACTGAGAACTGTTAAGAGTATTGGCAGAAAAATACCAACTGTTGCATATGCTTTCCTGTTATGCCCTCACTCTAAAAATCCAAGAATTTTTTTCCTTTTGAAGAGGAACATTTTTAAATTTATATTTTTTTTTGACGGTGTCATACATACAATATGTTCTGGTCAGATTCATACCTCCCCAACTCTTCCTGGATTCACATCCTTTCCTTCCTACCCAATTCTCTTTTAAAATTCTTCAAAACAAATTTATGCTGCCAAAATATTCTTGAATGTATGCACTTATACCAGAGAGTGGTCAACTTATCAATGGCTACATAGACTCATACAGAAAGCTCTCTCAATTTCCCAGTTGCCAATAACCCCACTGGTCAGGGTGGGATTGTGTGCCCAATTCCTGTCTACATGCTAGGGTTTGTCTTGATTTGGGCTTGCACAGAATCTATACAATCTACCTCCAATGCTGTTCTTCTTAGAGGTTTTTGTGGTTGCTTCAGTTACAGGAAGAAATGCCTTTTAGGTTTTAACAAAAATAAGAAAAAATAGATGTCAAACCATTTTACTGGTTTATCTTGCTTTATAAATGTATTATTTGAACATAAACTACTGTGCTGCTTCTCCAGTCAATATCCTATACTGCAGCTTGGTAGCCACATACTCAGAAGCACAAAGCCAGGCATTTCACTGTGAAAGTATAAGGAGTAGTGAACAAGAAATGAAATGACCTCATTTCAAGACAGTCATGGAGAAATAAAAAAAAGAATATGAGTTTTAAAAGGCTTTAAAAATTCAATTATCAGCATAGTATAAACAGTAGGGTTTTCTATTATATATTAACTTCTTATCTTTATTGTTTAGTTGTAGTCTGAAAAATTTTTGAGAGAAAACAACAAATTGATGTACAATAGATCACACTATTGTGGTCATAAAGTTAAAAAATGCAAAACTTTAATGATAATAGAATACAAGAATATTTTGGTTTTTAGAATGCCTTAGACAGAAGCCTTAAAAATCCATGCATTTCTTACAAGCAAAGCTTAGGCTTATAGATGAGGCTCAAACACTAGAAATTCTTTTTTCAATTGAAAGATTTTTAACTTCCAAATATTCTCTGGAGTTAGAGTCACAACTTTATGAGAATTAAGCTCAGGTCTAACATGGAGCCTCATGCATGACCTTAGAATGCTCAACCATGTTACCAATTTGTATTCTTAGCAAAGTGATGTAATTTTTGAAACAGAAGTTGTTCTAACATAAAATTAGGCAACCAAGAAACAAAATTTAAATTCATAAGAAGCAGAGAAAATTGTCTTTCATCTAAACTGCCAGAGTTAAAAAAAAAAATCGTTCCTGCGTATGTTCAAGCAACAGTAAGTTTACGTTTTATAAACTTCTCTGAATTCCCTTTAAGTGAATTTATATACTGAAAGAAAGACATAACTCACAATAATAGCTTGTTAATACTGAAAGAAGCAAGCTGTGTTTCTAAGAAGAACATTAAACAGCTGTTTGGAGATGAAGGGAGTCTGTAAATCAGGGCAAATTGGTTTTATCCATGTTTGGATTTCATTAATTAAGTGTTTTAGGTACTTTCTGAAGCTAATGTTTACTATACAGCATTGCTCTCTCACTCCAGTGAACACCGCCATCAACCAATGGATAGTAATGGTCTACTTAATAACAGAGTTTAACTTAATTTTGTGCAGTTGGGAGGCACTGCTTGTGGGAGGTATTGTTATTACAAGTTAAAGACTGAAATGTTGAAAGTTGACTTGAAGAACTGATGAACATTGAGTGAGCAGAGGCTCGAACCTACTCATGCTAATTCTTCTTGGCAGGTGATCATTTCCAAGTTATGTCTTTCAATTGTTACTAATTTTATTAATAAACGGAGTTGATGATAGGAGTTCTATTAATATTTACCCTCATAAACAAATCCTTGTGGTTTATATTACTTAATTTAAAAGAATAGCACTTATGATACATTAATAAAGCATTTGCCTTCAGAAGGAAGTAGAAAGAAATAGGAAACTCCAGTTTTCCAGACATGTAATGTGATTTAACTTCTACATTCTCCTGTTCTACTCTCTGAGCTTAGGAATACTTACTTCAGATAACACAGGTCACAAGGACGGGAAATAGTGAAATCATCAATGTAAGTGAATGCACCATAGAGTCTGTGATGATGAGTATTTACAGGGCATCTTTGTTAAAAATAAATAATAAAAAAGGCGTACTACTAAAGAAGAAGTAGGGCACTTTCAAATCCACATTTTCTATAGAACTGCTGAAAACTAACTTTATTATATACAGCTTCATTTAAAAATAATAATAAGAGAACAAAACCATGTACTTGGACAGGAAATCTACAAGAACTTTCTTTGGTGAGATGGCTGCTAAATGCTATATCTTGTTATAGTGGTGTTCTGAAAACTGGCTATGAGAAAGCATTCATTGCAGACCAAGTATCATGGTGCTAATCAAAGGCCTCAGAGTCTTTCTTACCTTGACCCACAAATCCACCTCACTAAAATTCATCATTGTTTGCTAGTTCCTCTGTAGAAAGTTTTTAAAATCATTTTCGTCTACCTTCATTACATCACAGGTCAGTTTTAGCCAGTAGCCACTGCTAATTATTTGGCATTAACATTAGCTTTTGCTAGAGCTTGGGAGGTAAATGGACTCTTCAATACAAAAGTCATGTGGTGGAATGTTTTTTGTATAATATAAGTAAATAACTGTTTGGACCCATGTAGGGCACCGTAGAAGTGGGTGGAGAATCAGAGGCAGCCAGGTAGGAAGAAGGGGTGGAGTTTACTAGTCGCCATCTGTCTTTTGAAGAAGAAGCATGTAGGAATTTAGGTGAGCCACGGGCTGCAAGCCACGTGGTGGGTAGATTTATGGAAATGAGTTGATTTAAGAAGAAAGAGCTAGCTAGTAATGTGTTTAAGATATGGGCCAAGCAGTGTAAAGTATATAAGCATGTGATATATTTTTTGGGGGGGACAAAAGCTGCGGGCGCCAATATATTTAAAAAAAAAGATGGGCATGTAAAATTTACTTTGTGACAACAGTTAGCCACTAGACAAAAAACTATTCTAATATTGACTGCTTGATAGTATGCTATATAAACTAGACATACAAGTTCCATAAAAAAGTGACCTCTGAATGTTGGCAGAACAAGCCAAAATAGTCCTTCAGGTTCCTGCTTTACAAAAAACATTGCCAGACATTCTTCAAGACACACACACAAAAAAAACAACTGATAGACTGTGTCAAATTTCCTACATCACTAAAAGGTTTGCCAGAGACTTTGGGCCTAATGGCTAAAAATAAATGCCCCAACGTTACAAAAAAACTTTAAGTGACTGTCCAGACAAATAAATGTCATCTCTGTCATTTTCTAGACTTTAAAAGTTGCTTACACTTCCTATTTATTTACATAATATTATATCCTTCTATAGTCTTTGATGTGGTTAAAAGTTTAATAATTATAAATATAATTCTTTTTAATTTAAAAAATATATTAAATATAAAACTTTAGACTCACAATAATAAAATAAATAATAAAATATTCTCTAATTTTAAAATACAAATAGACTAAATATTGTGACTATAATTCTTGCTTAAAAACTGTTCTGTTATATATAATTTTGCTATATAAAAATTAAAACCTTCCTTTTTAATTAGACAAAAAAAAATGTGGTGGAATGTTCTCTATACAATATAAATAAGTAACTGTTTGGACCCATGCAGGGCACCGTAGAAGTGGGTGGAGAATCAGAGGCAGCCAGGTAGGAAGAAGGGGTGGAGTTCACTAGTCGCCATCTGTCCCCCAAAGAAGAAGCATGTAGGAATTCAGGTGAGCCACGGGCTGCAAGCCACGTGGTAGGTAGATTCATGGAAATGAGTTGATTTAAGAAGAAAGAGCTAGCTAGTAATGTGCTTAAGATATGGGCCAAGCAGTGTAAAGTATATAAGCGTGTGATTCATTTCTTTTGGGGGACAAAAGCTGCGGGCGCACAGACCAGGCTCCACACCGCCGGCACCACACGCGTGCCAGGTCACAAATCTCCGGACCCAAACAGGCCGGGAAAAACTACTACAACAAAGTCATGTACATTTTTTGATTGATATCTGAAGCCATTGTGTTTTACATCTCAGATAATTTTACTAAGTGACTGATAAAAATAAATATTTTTGATGTCAACCTGATTAGTTGAGTAATAATTGTTTCTTTACATTGATCTGGATGTCAAAAGGTAAAATTCCAGTTTAGTTTTAAAACTTATTTACCTAATCCTGAAATAATGATCACAGATACTTACAGCTAAATATATCCTAACTAGTAATAAAAAATTAAAGTTGGAATCATAATAATGCATCACTATGTACCCATTAGAATGGTTACAAACTAAAACACAGAGAATGTTAAGGATTGATGAATGGAAGAAAAATCAGAAAATAATTTGGAAGATACCAGTATACCATGACTTTAATAGCTAGAATATTTGAACACTTAGAAAATATTTAGAAAGTTCAACAAAATGTTAAATGTCAAGTTAACACATTGGCCAAAATACAATGCCAAAGCTAAGTGAAAATGTCTGCATTAATGACTATGCACAAATAGTCCTGGAAACATTATTCATAGTAGCCAAGAACATGAAACATTTCAAAAGTTTACCAAATAAGATAGAAAAATAGAATATGGTCTATGCACAAAGTAAAACGTTATTTATGACTACTTCATGTAGAAAAGTTAGATATAATAGATTTTATGTACTACACTGCAAGATATAAAGTACTAATGCTTATTATAACATGAGTGCAATCAACAACTATTGTAGACGATATTAAGCCGTTATATGTATATAATCTGGTACTATTTATTATTTTAAAAACATTCTCGGTTGCTTGACGTCATCAGAGTTTACCTGTGTAATTTCTGATTTCCTGCTACAAACGTGTGGAATAAATGAAGCCAGAGACAAAATGATTTCTCTGAGTCCCTACATGGCAGCATTCCAGAAAATATAAATCAGCAGCAATATAGCATTTATTGGATGAAGAGGGGTAAGAATGGGTGTAGAAAGGAATGGTCACTGATGGTCACAGGGTTTCATTCTGAGATTATTTTACCATTCTAAAATTAGATTTCAGTGATGATCTCAGACAACACATCATGCTAAAGTATTCACTTGTACCCTACAACTTTGCATATTAATTGAAGTTCAGTAAAGCTCTGAAAATAGCAGGAAAGGTCTTATTAATATTACAACTCATTTACTACTTGTCATACAATTTTATTTTTGAATTTTTTTCATTGATTACACCTTGATTTAAAGTGTTAATGGTTTTAAATTTAGTTTTGGGTTTATCTGCCTTTTTAGCTTTAAACATTTCAAATGCATGTTGTTGCTGTATATAGAGACAGATGTAATCTCTGAAAACTTACTGTCCACGTGACTTGAACTGTTGTAGGAGTCAGGACAACTGGTGTATGGAGACGAACAATGACATCACCTAATTCTTTCTGTACTTGTCTGTGGTCCACTCCCTGTGCTGGGGGGCTGATATCTGTATTTAGAGGAGAGAAGAAAACCATTTCAGATTTCAAATTTATTATTAAATTCTAGTACATTTGATATAATCCAATTTTTAAAAAAAAACTGCCAGAAGGATTAAAATGTCTCATAACATAAATTTGACATACAAATATGTGTTTACATACAGATAGAAATCAGTGAATGTGTCTGTGTATATGTATTCCATGATGGCATGGAATATTTGTTACATTTATCTTTGACAAAAATTTCTGTTTACAAAAGACTCTGTAACTGTGCATCCCCACATAGATGTATTGCATTGGAAGATCACTAGATTATGAGTTAAGAGTCTATATCCTAATAACTTGCCTAGGAAGATCATTTCTATATAGATGATAGGGAACTGAAATATTTTCAACTTGTATTTTAAGACATATCTAAAATGGAATATGAGGGTCTTCATGTCATCTCTTGGTCTGATCTGCAGGTTCTGTTTTCCTACTCCTTGGCCTATTTTTCATTTAAGTCATAGGCTGAAAAAAATTGAGAGCCTGAGAAAGTAAATTCAGCCAATAAAGGAATACAGAATGAGAATGAAAATAAAACTCATTTAAATATTTTATAATACAAACTTAAATACTGGTAAAAATGCTCTCAAAATAGTTAGTTTGGGCCAGAATTCCATTGTCTAAAAAGAGGTCACATAGCTGCTTTGTTGGATCAAAATGTGAAAATGAGGAAATAATGTTCTTTTGAATGATACATACTCAGTCTTAAATTGTTGTTTCCTTATACCTTGCTTACTTAAAAAGCATTTTATTATTCCTTACAATGATAAAATATACATCTTATAGCCTTTATGAAAACAGTTAAAAATTACAAATTTTCAAATCCATCAATTTGATATCAAACATTGAAAGTTAATCATATGCAAGCAGAGCTCTTTAATCAACACACTTTAATGTCAAGGTAAAGTTTTCCCTAAAATTATTTGATTTAAAGAAGGACGTCCAATTCTAAATTATGTATTTTCTTAATTCCTTTTGCTACTTCCTCAGTTTTTAATGAAACTTTCTCACAAGAGTGTGAGGTGTAACTTAAGTTGAGTTTGCTAACTTTCCTTGGGACATAAAAAAATTGGGAACCACATAATGTGATTTTCTTTCATGTCCACTTTTTTCATTTTCAGCATAAACAACCAAGTAAAACATGAACTAATTTAGAACAATATGTCTCTTTATCTGAATACTCAGTAAGTTTTGCTGATGTATGTATGGTCTACTGGGACATTTACCTAATAGCATTTAGGAGGTTTATTGAAGTAAATGATTTTCAAAGTATGTGGTCATCAAAGCCTTTGGAAACTCAGCCCTCAAAAGCCAATGTGCTCTTTGAGTGCATTGCGATTGCCAAACAGCTGAACGTGTGACAACAAAAATGAATCTGACATTCAGACACTACACATGAGTTTTCCTATGAAGTATCTGTTAAGAGAATATAGGTCTTAAGCTCTTTGAAGTTTCTCAGCTGGAACAAGCCAGGTCACACACACACAAATCCT
Organism: Sigmodon hispidus; assembly: GCA_004025045.1. Taxonomy (NCBI): domain Eukaryota; kingdom Metazoa; phylum Chordata; class Mammalia; order Rodentia; family Cricetidae; genus Sigmodon; species Sigmodon hispidus. Next base: position 103,182 of record PVIH01000384.1, read on the forward strand.
GCAAGAATCTTTGTTGACCTTTTTATTGAGAGTATTGTTCTGAGTCAAGCTTTAGTGACTGGCCCAGCTACTGAATATCAGGAAGGTACGCTGCCCTCCCTCCGACCGGAGGCTTCCTAACTTTGTTTCCCTGTTTCAAACTGTAAGTGCATACACAGTGACAGCTAGCCACACAGGTAGAGCTAAGAGGCAGTCTAAGATTTCTTGACTTAGAAAAAAATGACACATCTCTTTCATTTCTCAGTCATTTCATGTCCTCATTCAATCCAGGCACATTAAAAGCAGTTGCATAGGGATGAGTTGAAATGTAACAACTTTCAGATCTTCAAAGTCTTTGTTGTGTTTTTTTCTCTCTCTGGAGACAGGTTCTTTACCTACATAGCCTTCATCATCAGGGAAAATTAAGCACACTATGACAGAGAGAACAAAAGCCAAGTATGATCCCCCTCCTTCAGCTGTCATCATGTCACCACGTTACCATCACGTGGGGACTTTATTTGACTTCATTCCTTTACCGCACCCTTCTCTGTGATAATGGCATGCTAGTCACTACCCCGGAACTACATTGTAATTATAATAATATTTTATGGCTGCATGGTGCTGTTCATAGCAAAAAATACTACTTTGAATTCTACCTTTTTCAAAAGCTCTTACAAATAAGAAATAATTAACCCTCCCAAGAACCCTGTGGGGAGTAGGCTGTAACAAACAATAAAGACCCATTTTCTATTGTACTAACTCCTTCTCCTACTAGTGGGATAGGAAAAGATAATATAGCACTCTGTGTTAAACACCCATTTCAGTGACTTCTCAGTAGCAATATACAGGCTACAAAAAATGAAGAGAAAAAACTTTCATTTTGAAATTACTTATTATAATATTCTAGGAGATGTGGTGGTATATTGTTCATAAAAATCACCTGTGCTGAGATGAAGGGTTTATTTATTTTTTTCTGAAATAAATAACTCCTTGAAATAACCGATTAGTAAAAACAATATGGGAGTGGTTTTTAAAGACTGGCACTGTACTACATAAAGGGAGTAACTTGGGACTCTGAGTGTCTCCCATCTTTGGACTTAAAGCTCTAAAATACATGTCTAACAGATTTGGGGTCAGTGGTACTCCTACTCAAAATCCACACTGGGGAAGCTTCTTTCCTGAAACAAAACAAAACAAATAAACAAACAAAAAGCAAAAACAAAATACAGAAACAGGAAAAAGAACTCTAGCACTCTTGTTTGGATATCTAGTGTTAAAGGGTTTATTATTTATTTCTATTGTATAATAGAGAAGAAGACACTTTTTCTTCTCCATTCAGGGACTCCCATTTACTACACATGTATTCAACTGTTTGACCTATGTTTGACCTACATAGACCCTGAGAGCTCCAAAACATGCACAATTAGCATGTACACATTCTCTTTGCTCATGCAACCTTCATTATTTTACATTGATAAACCATCCCAAAGCCATCAATTTAACAGCTACTGAAATTACCTTGTGTACGTACAGGATCCGACATAGGGCTTGGGTCACTGAGACCTTGGGGGTTGATCGCTCTGACCATGAACAAGTAGATTGTATTGGGCCTCAGCCCTCTCACAGTATAGAGGGTTGTCTTAACATGGTTTGCCACTGTCTGCCAGCTATTGCTCACTGACTGGCTGTAATAAAAACAGAAACTGATTTAAAGACAAAGCATAATACTATAGCAAATGGAGTTGAGTGTCAATGACAAAAGGTCAATGGCTGAAAATTAAATATACACACACGCATACACACAAAACACTTGAAGTGTTCAGCCCAATAATGAAACATTTGGATGAATTCATTTTATTGAACAACAAAGCCGAGCCCACCTAACAGAGTGCCATGCACAACAAAATTAAACTCAGCCCAGAAGAGGTGACAGGCCTTTGCTAAATGTACAGCAGCCCACTAAATGAACACCTGTGAAAGGAACAGAGGCAAAATCACAACATCGAGTTTATACAAAAAATATGGTCCTCAGAAATGCATATGTATATACCTTGCAAAGAATTAACCTGTAGAAAGAATAAATGGGCTACAGAGTAATATATGCCAATACATTTTCCTGTAACAAGATGTGTTTTCTTTTGCATCAATTCCACATGCAATTTTATAATAGAGCCTTCTAAAACTACATATCTGTAAAAGAAGAAAGGAAGCATATCATGAATATTTTCCCTTGGTTACATTTTTAATAAAATTGTACATTATACAGTATTGTGATCTCTCATCTCTAAATGATGAAGTATCAGATTCTGTGTATGGACCCTGTTACAGCTGGCAACAATGGATGCTGTTTTAGAACACTGTCCCTAGGGACAAATACAAATTTTCTGAATAATAAAAAAATGTGGTTTTTAGGTTTTTTTTTAAAAAAGATTAAACAACATCCTTAAGCATCAAACATAAAAACTATTGAATATTACAATTTGAAAACATGTATATTCATTAACTTTAAAATGGAACAGAAGAGGTTTAGACAAAAAAATGATCATTTGTCCTGATGTTGATAAAGGATAGTGACTCTCTTTCAAACTGTGCAACTTCAATCACAGGCATAGTTAAAGTGAATGTAAAAATACAGTATGTACATTTTTTTAATTGTTACATTTCTTTATCACATTTAAATTAAAAAATGTAATAAAAAGCAATGATTTAAAAACCATACCTCTCTTGTCAGGACAACTATTTCAAATTGCACATTGAAAAGTCTTTTTATTCGATAACTAGACCTGCATGGAATTGGTTTCTTAACTTTGGTTTTTAGTTTTCTTGAAGGCATAGCCAATAGATTTATTCAAGGACATAGCATCAAACATATGAGAATTATATTATATGTGATCTAATTACTAAAAATAAATATTCCCAAATATAGTGTACCAATACACACTACATAAATTTAATAAGCATATATGCCTAGATACAGTGTGTTATGCCTAGGTCTAATGCCCTAATGTGGTACATATACACATGAAGTTTTCCTTAGCTCTAGGAAAAATAAAATCACCAGAAAAATGGATGGATCTGAATAGTATATTAATTATTAAGTAAGGTGACTCAAACTGAAAAAAAAAACCCTACATTTTTATTCCTCAAATATAGTGTCTACTTTCTAATGTACATATAGAAATACATATGGAGAAATTAAAACATTAGAAGATGTCTAAGAGGGTACAAAAATAGAAGATGAGAAAGTATAGATTATTGGCAAAAGCAAATATGTTATTGTTTGTATATACAATGGTTAGGTTTAAAAAAAGATAGAGTAATTAGGTTACAAAATGCCTCCTTATACACATAGTAGTAGACAATGAATATGATTATTAATCTCATTATTAGCTAATTTTATTAGTTATATTTTATTTTGAATAAAGTAAAAAATAAGTGAAAATTCTTAGAGTAATAAGCTTCTCCTAAACATAGGACATGTGAGTTCCTCAGATGAAATTGGAGTTATAGAAACTAAAAGAAAAGTCCAGTGGAGAAATAGAACAGGAATTGCCTCCTACCTGAAGGCTTCAATGATATATGCACTTGCTGGAAGAACTCCAGGGGTACCTGGTTGCCAGGACAACGTAACACTGTTCTTAGTAACATCAGTGACCTGTGGTTTGGATGGTGGTCCCGGCAGGTCATTGATATCATAATTTTTACTGATTGTTGCTCCAGATTCTGTAGAGGACAGACAGAGTAAACTTCATTCTTCATTTGGGAAGCAAACAATAATGCTTGAAAGAAGGAAACATTAAATAAATTGACTTGATAGCATGCAATTCATCTTCATAAATCAGATGTTTGTAAGCTATTAGCTGTTTTTCAAACATGCTAATAAAGATAGTCTTCCCTTTCATGCATAATCAGTGTAATCACTTGCATTTCAGAAAGAGTCAAGAAACAAGGTTATAAGTTGCAAATGCATGAAGTTCCGAGATGCCATGCTACATACCAACTGATGTTCAAATATAAAATTGACATTGAATGTAATGAGTAAGAGTTACATCCAATGCATGTAAAATCATATGACGCATTAGGCACTCACCTGTTACATCCAGCACTGCACTCCAGGAAGTCTCCCCACTTGAACTTGTAGCCACACAAGTATAAGTGCCAGTATCAGAGATCTAGCACACATGAAAAGAAAGAATTCAATTGTGATTAACTTGTAATCACTCAGTCTTGATCAGGCATTAGAGTCATTCATATGTGTGTTGGGGGGGCATGCGTGTACATGGATTTGTGTGTTTGGCATTAAAGCAACTATTTGTTAAAACATTGATTAAAATATTTCCAAAATGCAATTTATGCAAAACAAATGTAATTTGCTTGATAAAGTTTATTAAGATTCCTTGCCTCCACTGTAATATGTGCCTTTTACTTTCATTTGCATGTGGGATTTTATTGTATCATTGTCAAATATAAACAGGCAACTTAGAATTCATGTAGCGTTTTACATAAATGCAATGCTTCATGAATGATATGCTGGCTTTTCTTTCTCAGAGAAACTATACTTCAATAAATAAAAATACATAGGACTAAGTAGATAATGAGACATCCACAACACCAGGAATCCAAATATTTTATTTAAATACAGATTTTTTTAACTTAAAGAATGCATTCTATACTTATAAGTAAATGCCATCAGTGTAGTGCCCAATGACAAAGTGGTATAATCTCAGAACACAAAAACTAAAGGAAAAAGGCCTATGGAGCCTTGTCATTTTGAAATAAATACAATCAGAAATAGGACAAATCATGTGGACCTTTCTTTAAGCACATTGAAACTATCTAAATTCATCGATCATTTAAAATGCCTTTGTTACACATTGGCCAAGGACTTTTAGAATAGCTGAAAATATCAACAAAAGTTCTCTTTTACAAATGTAAGTTAAAAAAAGAAAGAAAATAAAGAAAGGAAGAATGAAAGATAAATGACAGATAGATAGATAGATAGATAGATAGATAGATAGATAGATAGATGATAGATAAATAGATGATAGATAGATCTTGACCAAAAAAGAAAAAACAAAAACCCTGACGATCAATAAACATAAAACTCAATAATCCTCCTAGTAATTGGGTTTTTGCAGTACCAATATTTACTGCCAGTGGGTTGGTGGAGTATGAAAAGTAGATGAGAATAAAAGCCAAGAATAGAGTTAAGGCAAGCAAAAGATACAGAATTTAAGTTCTATAATAAGCATGAATCTGTTCATGAAACATGGGAGGATATAGAATATTAAACCTTCAGGTTAAAAATTAATCCATGACTCAGAGTCATTATGATTTTCTTTTCTTTGTCATTATGATTTTCATATAAATCATTAGTATATGAAATTACTGTCATGTTACCATTTTAATTGATTTTAATGTCATTTTGTATTTAACTAAAGTTTGAAATTGCTATAGCCTGTCACTCTTTTCTATATTATTTCTGTACAATTATCTTCTGTCTTGCAGGGATGATGGGAGTAGCCATTGTGGAATAAGCCATCCTTTCAAATGTGGCTGCAAGTGCATTATAGTCATTAGGAATCTTTGCATTTAAGAAGCATCACTCACAAGCTAAATATAATGAGCTGAAGTTGGATTTTAATGGGTTGTTCATTTGAATATGGACTGTGAACGTGTAAAAGAATTTGCATTTTATTATAGCTGTTGAACTAAGATGTAGTACTTGTTATTCTGTGTAAAAAGAAGAGTATGTAGGTAATGTGTCTTAACTGCATCCCCTTGTCATTGTGTGGAGATACGAGCCTGACACTAGCTGTGGTAGGTAGGTTTTAATGAGTGTTGGAATATTCAACTTCTCAAAAGCTACAAATTCAGATACCAATTAGCTGGACTAGGAGAACTTAGCATCCATCATGTTATTTTGTTCTCTTGGCTTATGCATTGAAAAAAGAAATCATGAGACACAAAGGATCTGACCTATAGGAAACCTCTCAACTACACCAGTGAAGTGGTAAAGCTTGTCTTAATCCACCTTTAACAACATCCATTGTACAGAAAAAGAACAATGTGCTCAATTTGGAACCAATCAAAAGCCTAAATAGCCTCTGAGCCTCACTTTTGTGTTGCTATGATCACCATCACCATGTTCTTTTTTTGTGCTTTAACTTCAGATAGGACGTTTTCTGATCAAGAGTGCTTCACTTTCTTTTTCTCCTTAGCCTTTCATCTCTGACCAATTTCTTAAAAAGAAATGAATAGGTTAGCACACTATGTCACCTCTTTTCTCCTTGGGCAGTTAGCTACAAACAAGCGTCCATGGGGATGGCATTTCAGGGACACCAATAAAGAGTGGAACAAGGAGTCAAAGTTTGCTTGCCATCAGAAGCATCTACCTTTAATGACATATATCCTTTAATGCACAATATAGTGAAAAAGCATTAACCTTCATGGCCCAAGTCAGCCTTTATCTCAGAATGAGGTTAAAATGTTTATGCAAGGAAAGCTGTTATGAATTTTTTAATAACCTCCATTTTGTTCAAAGAAAGTTAACTCATTCATGAAGAATTTTAAAAAACATATTAAAAAGTCTATGTTAATTTATCTTCTTTCGGCAGAACTTGGCAATATTTTTCACATACACAACTGCAGCCACCTAATCTTTAATAAATGTGTCAAAAACATACATTGGAGTAATGACAGCCTCTTAAAATACGAAAATCTTTAGGGTAAGCAAAATAAGTCAGACTCAGAAAATTACTTCATGTTTTTTTCTCATATAGATTTTGTCTAAGTGTGAGGAGAAAAGAAATTTTAGGGAAAAAATAATTAATTTTTTGTTAATAAAGTTAAGCTAATATAAAATATATTAAAGTTTAAAAGTAGTATTTCATTTTGCCTATATATATATGTACATATATATATATATAGGTATAGAGAGAGACAGAGAGGGAGAGCACTGATAAATTACTATATAGATGTATAATTATAAATATATTGCATTTAGAAAATATTCTTTATTTGAAAATGTGCAACAAAACATTTTCCCTTTTGCCCTTGGCTTCTGAACATGAAATTTCAAAATTCAGCAAATTTGTACTATCTTCATTCTATCTGTCACCTATTTAACTGTCTATGTATCTATATATGTATCTGCTATCTGTCTATTATCTATTATCTACTTAGCTCTTTATTATCTAGCCTTCTATCTATCATCTATCTATGGCCATCTATCCACCTATCTATAATTTGTTGATATATGTTTTTATTTTCTATTTATTATATATATATGTGTGTGTTTGTGTGTGTGTCTCTGTGTGTGTGTGTGTGTGTGTGTGTGTGTATGTGTATCACTGTACCAAGGCTCTTGTTCTGAGGTCATAGGAGGCTCATAAGCATCAGTTCGGTCCTTTCCTTTCTCTATGTGGGTCTTAGGAACTGGACATGGGTCATCAGGCATGGTGCCAGGTGTCTTCACCGACTGAATAATCTCACCAGCTGGCTCTGTTATATTTTTGTTTCTTTGTCTGTTTTTCTTTGTTTTGGTTTTGATTTCCTGCTCAAGTGCCAAATTTTGTTGGTTGTTCTTACACTAAATAATTATCAGTATTTTTATATATTATCATATTACCTATATCACTCTGGCTTCCATCACTAGGCCTAGGATTAATCTTAAATGTTTCACTAATGCCATGTCTGCTAACTGTGACAGTGGAGGTTTCTTTACAAAGCTGAGTGAGTGGCTATGCTGGGAGTGAACAGGTAACCCCCATAATAATAGATCCCAGGGTTTCATTTATTATGTAATCCTTTATCTCACTAATGTAGAGCTAAGACCTGTAGACTAGTTACTGCTCAGTAGGATATGGACCAGATAACAGCACTGTACCACTTGCAGCAGAAATCCTAGATAAGTCATGTCACTGTCTTAATTCAATTTTAACAGAAATTGTGAGAAAATAAATGTGCGTTGCTTTTATACACTATTTGTATATGGTTCTTTTTGCTAAGATGCTGTTAAATATTAGTAGGAAATTAATACACCAATCAGAATAAGCCTGTTTTCAGTCATATTTGATATAGATTGACCTTATCTCACTTTGAGGAACAGTAATTGTTTTTAATGTACATTCAGTTAAGACACCAGTGACTTGTTCTCATCTAGAGGTGTAAATATAAAATTTGTAGCAACCTAAATAAAATCTAAAGCATTTATTCAACTATTCAAACATGCCTTATATGAATACAGTCTCATTCTTTTATTCCTTTCATGAAATTATTGGCTGAGCCAGTTATCTCACATAACCTCACAGCCTTTTTTGATAGTGAGAGTAAAATTAGCAGCATTCCTTATTGCCAGGTCATTTCCATTGCCTAATACCATCCAAAACTTTCTGATCAAGGCTTGTAGCCCTAGGCTGAAGAGATAGCTCTGAAAAACAGACCCCAGGAAATCCAGAGAATTATCAGGTCTTGCTTTGAAAATATATATTCCACAAAAATGGAAAACCTAGAAGAAATGGACAGTTTTTTGGACAGGTACCTTTTACCAAAAATAAATGAAGATCGATTAATTACTTAAACAGACCTATAACCCTAAAGGAAATTGAAGCTGTTATTAAAAGCCTCCCAAGGGAAAAAAAAAGCCCAGGTCAAGAGGGTTTCAGAGCAGAATTCTACCAGACATTCCAAAAAAATTACTACCGTTACTCCTCAAACTATTTCACACAGTAGAAACTAGGAATATTGCCAAATTCCTTTTATGAGGCCACAATAACCCTAACACCAAAGCCACGCAAAGACACAATAAAGGAGGAGAACTACAAACCAATTTCCCTCATGAATATTGATGCTAAAATTCTCAACAAAATTCTGGCAAACCGTACACAACAATATATAAAAAATATCATCCACCATAACCAATTAGTCTTCATCCCTAAAATGCAGGGTTGGTTCAACATATGAAAAACTGTAAATGTCATCCATCATATAAACAAACTGACGGAAAAAAAAAAAACACATGATCATATCCTTAGATGCTGAAAAAGCCTTTGACAAAATTCAACACTCCTTTATGATAAAAGCTCTGGAGAGATCAGGAATACAGGGAAAATACCTAAATATAATAAAGGTGATTTAAAAGAAGCCAACAACCTACATCAAACTTAATGGAGAAAAACTCAGAGCAATACTACTAAAATCTGGAACTAGACAAGGATGTCCTCTCTCCCCTTATCTGTTCAATATAGTTCTCAAAGTTTTAGCTAAAGCAATAAGACAATGAAAGGAGATTAAGGGGATACGAATTGGAAAAGAAGTGAAACTATCTCTATTAGCAGAAGATATGATTGCATATATATGTGACCTGCAGAATTCTACCAGGGAACTCCTACAGCTGATTAACACCTTCAGCAATGTAGCAGGATACAATATTAACTCAAAGAAATCAGTACCCCTTCTATACACTAAGATAAAATGGCTGAAAAAGAAATAAAGGAAACATTACCCTTTCTAATAGCTGCATATAGCATTAAATACCTTGGAGTAACTATAACCAAAGAAGTAACAGATCTATTTGACAAAAATTTTAAGTTACTGAAGAAAGAAATTGAAAAGGATATCAGATAATGAAAAGATCTCCCATGTTCCTGGATAGGTAGGATTAACATAGTAAAAGTGGCAATTCTTCCAAAAGCAATCTACAAATTCAATACACTACCCATCAAAATCCCAACACAATATTTTATGGACCTTGAAAGAACAATACTCAACTTCATTTGGAATAACAGGAAAGCTAGGATTGCCAAAACAATTTTACTCAACAAAACAACCTCAGGAGGCATCACCATCCCTGACTTCAAGTTATGCTATAGAGCTACAGTAATAAAACAGCCTGGTACTGGCATAAAAACAGACTTTGGATCAATGGATTTGAAATGAAGATCTGGGCGTTAACCCAAAAACCTATGAACACCTGATCTTCGACAAAGAGGCCCAAAATATTCAATGGAAAAAAGATAGTATCTAACAAATGGTGTTGGCAGGCTCGTTGGTAGTGTGGAGAAAAATGAAAATAGATCCAAGCCGGTCACCCTGCACAAAACTCAAATCCAAGTGGATCAAAGACCTCAACATAAACCCAGCCAATCTGAACTTGATAGAAAAGAAAGTGGGAAATAACCTCCAACGAATTGGCACAAGCCATCACTTCCTAAATATAACACCAGTGGCACAGACACTAAGAATAAAAATCAATACATGGGACCTCATGAAACTGAGAAGCTTCTGCAAAGCCAAAGCACTGTCAATTGGTCAACATGACAACCTATAGAATGGGAAAAGATTTTCACCAACCCTACAAGTGATAGAGGACTGATCTCTAAGATATATAAAGAACTCAAGAAACTAGAGCCCAAAACCTTGAATAACCTAATCAAAAAGTGGGTTCAGAATTAAAAAGGGAATTCTCAGCAGAAGAATTACAAATGGCTTAAAGGCACTTGAAAAAGTGCTCAACTTCTTTAGCCATCAGAGAAATGCAAATCAAAACAACTTTGAGATACCACCTGACACCTGTCAGATTGGCTAAGATAAAAGTCACAGATGACAGCCTATGCTGGAGAGGTTGTGGAGCAAGGGGAACACTCCTTCATTGTGGGTGGGAGTGTAAGCTTGTTCAGCCACTCTGGAATGCAGTATGGTGGTTTCTCAGAAAACTGGGTATCAATCTCCCCAAGGACCCAACAATACCACTTCTGGGTGTATACTCTAAAGATGCACAGTTGCACTCCAATGACATTACCTCAACTATATTCATAGCAGCATTATTGGTAATAACAAGAACCTGGAAACAACCTAGATGCCCCTCAACTGAAGAATGGATTAACAAACTGTGGTACAGATATCTACACAATAGAGTACTACTCAGCAGTAAGAAAAAAAAATGATATCCTAAAATTTGCAGGCAAATGGATGGATTTGGAGAATCCATCTCAGCCATACTCAGCCATTAGTAGACTCTAAACAAAAAAAAACAAAAGGCAAAGCATGTCCAAGCTGCAAACCACAACCCCTGAATGGCTTTGGATCTTAAACACCTTGAGTGGCACCTTGGATCCCACTCCCTCTAGAGGCACACCTGACTCAGTCATGATGTTGGATTGAGGAAATTGGGTCTGCCAAGAGAGGATGCTAAACTGAGCAATATTGGGACCTTGGGACCTTGGGACCTCCTGTCCATGCTGGGGAGGAGATGGGGAGATGTGGAGAAGAGAGAGTGACTGGAAGGTGTGGGAGCAGGAAGAGACCTTGAATAAGGATATACACAGATAGAAAATGTGACTTTATTCATAATTTAAAAAAAGAAAGAGAAAAAAAAAGAGCACTGGCTGCTTTCCCCGAGGTCATGAATTCAATTCTCATCAATGATGAAGTGGTGGCTCGTAACCATCTATGTCGGGATTTGATACCCTCTTTTCTGGTGTAAAGATGTACATGCAGATTGTGTGTGTGTGTGTGTGTGTGTGTGTGTGTGTGTGTGTGTGTAAGATTTGTAGTCCCAATATTGGAACAAACTGATTCAGCAAGTATTTGCTTTGCTGGCATGAATACCACCTGCCTTGCATTCTCAAAGCCACTTAAAAATCTAGAAGTGGTGCTGTGTATCTGTATACACGGATTGTACTCTAACATCTAAGTGTGCACATGAACATATATACACATCCAAACACATATACACAACAAAAGGTTAAATTGACACATAAAACTTTTAATTTCACTGGGGACATGCATATGAATGCACAAGTAAAAGAATTCTAGGTATAATGTGAAATTGCTAATAAGGAAAGAACAATGATAACCTTTCTGATAATTTCAACTAATCATTTTTAAGTCAAGAAATAACATGGCCTATCATAAAACATACAACAATCATGCTGAGATGTCAATTATTTTTAGTTAACTGTGCATGATTTCTTTAGAGTGAAGTTGTTAAACATGAATGAAGAGTAAACAGCAAAACAGATTCTACATACCCGTAAATTCTTAATCTGCAGTGTTCCTTGTTCTTGGATGGTTGCTCTTGGATCTCTACCCAGAAAAGTAAAGCCCTCCTTTAGCCAGCTTATTACGGGAAGAGGGTCTCCAGTAGCTTTGCATTTCAATAATGCTGTACCATCTACTGCAAGTGTTTGGTTTATTGGTCCTTGCAGAATTATGGGTGGAGGTCTATCTGTCAAAACTAAAGGTACACACATAGTCAGGCAATTTAGACTTCCATGACAGTCAGCAGTCTTGATATATTGACATTGAATATTTATAGTAAATACCCAAAGCATTTTATTACTATTTATGATGTACTCTGTCTGTTCAACATCTAATATATTTTCCTCCCAATATACATTGAACATACATTTACATATAATGCACAAAGACCTTACAATTGTTTTAACTTACTGTGCATTCATTATAATTAAAATAATTTGAGGACAAATTTTGACATTTTAGAAAGGATGAATTGTATTGAACAACTTAGTCACATTAAAATTAAAATAAAAATATAGGAAGCTTCTAGCTGTTAATCACAAATTGTTCATTGATTGCTCATAGACATATATATTTAAAAACTATGTGACATATACATATAAAGCTAAGCTCCATTTTGTCTTTTGGTTATAAATACACGTGGATTCTATAACTTATTACTCATAGCAGCTACTGAATGTTATGTTTACATAGACTGATGTGGCTTTTTTGCTTGATAAAACATTAAACCCTAAGTAATTTATATAAAACATCATGACATTTAATCTTTAAACTATATTCCTGACATTTAAATGAGTTTATTGAGTAGGTACATACATCTTAGAAAAATGAACTAGTCAACTAGAATGCATGGCATCACTAAATTCAATTTTTTACTCACAATCAATAATTACATTCAGTATAATTTCACAAAGTTCTATCTCACTATGCTTTTTTTGTCTATAGAACATCATCATATGTCAGAGTGCTTATTGTTTTAAAATAGTTTATTTGTTTTTTAGAATTTATGTATTTATTATGTATACAGTGTTTTGCATGCCCACCAGAAGAGGGTGCCAAACCTCATTCTAGATGGATGGTTGTGAATCACCATGTGGTTGCTGGGAATTGTACTTGGTCTCTGGAAAAGCAGCCAGTGCTCTTAACCTCTGAGCCACCTCTCCAGCTCAAGAAATATTTTAAATGACTTATAAAGGGTTTTTTTTTTAAATATCTGAATATATACAAGTTGGTAGAAAAACAATATAGTTGAATATTGTGTTTCTTTAAGTATTACCAGATTAATTCAAACTGATATGCTCCACTTAAAAAAATAATATTTAAAAATGAAATATCTATAGTAAAAGACAGCACAGATTTTTGTTTAACTTTTAAAAGTTTGTGTACTTTATTATTCTATATTGTACATGCAAATATGCATGTGTATCTAGATGTATATATATATATATATTTGTGCAGAAACACATTAGTGTATCATATTTAAATTATATTAGGTGCATTATATATGCAGGTACTTGCTAAGAATCAAACATCTGTAATTTAAAGGCAGCACATAGGTCCTTACAAATGAAGATGCTCTGACTTCTAAGCAACCTGAATCTGATTCTATTTACAGAAACCTACAAATACCAAAACACAATGAACTGCTTGGTATAAACCAAAATTACAATCTTTTGTTTGAGTCATTTTTTTCTTATATTTAAAGTAAATAAAAAAATTAATTGACTAAAGGTGTATAGCATAATAGTGACTGTAACAAATCTGGCAATAACTGGACAAATAAAAGCTTAACAGAAAGAACTATGGGTTTTCAAGTTAAATTTATACCATAAAGCATTATAAGTAATTTTAGAATTGAGGGAGAAAATGTCTCCCCATTACTCGATAAAAATGTTTATCAAATTTTAAATGTTGTGGCAAATCTGTTTCAAATTAAATAGTTATGTATAATTTCACTAATTTCTTA
>PVIH01000384.1:117268-205967 GCA_004025045.1 Sigmodon hispidus
TTTTTTTTTTTTTTTTTTTTTTTTTTTTTTTTTTTTTTTTTTTTTTTTTTTTTTTTTACCTTATTTATTTTTTTAATTTAATTTTTTTCATTTTTTTTTTCCTTTATTTTGTATTTATTAAAAAAAAAACACAGTAAAAAGAATTTAAAATGTGGAAGAGTTAACAACAACTATATAGAGGACAAGAATGATAAGCATGGCTTATCAAGGGTAGACATACAAATAAGATTGCTACACCTATATTTTCTTTGTGTTCATCTTTGTAAGCTCATTGCCTTTTGAATGACTCCAATCAATAAGGTAATTGAAAATCTCCTGGTTAAAAGAAATTTTGGTTTCAGAAATGCTACGTCTGGAAGATGACCACAGCTTTCCATGACCCTAAAGTCAAAGGTTAAATGAACATTTAGAATTTTCACTGATCTGTGAACAACTCTATGGTTTTCTTTAACTATATGTTATAAATCCTTAATAAAACATTCAGATAAGACCATAGTGTGGCATTTATTGTCAACACAAGGTGAAAAATATATTTTATTTCTATAGGTTTGAAAATGTTATTGGCTCTACTCATGAAGTAGTCACTAGAAAAAGAGTTGGAGAATTAAATATGAAATGAACTTTCTGTAAATTATTTTTTAAGATATAAAATATTTAAAACATAAATTTATTAAATATCTTAGTTCAAATATTGTACAAAAATATATCTATACATTTTTCTGGTACAAAACATAATTTTAAAAATCATTATTTTTTATTCTGCTAAAGAAATATGGAGACCAAGATCTTGCCATTTAGAGAAGCCTTGCTCATCAGCTAACCTTGAACTGAGCTTCTTCTTCAGTTCCATAACAGTGAATTCTCCGAATCACCAGCAGGATCAGTCCATAGCCTCACAGTATCTATATGTGCAGCCACGCACCATTTCTAACACAGTGCTAAATTAAGCCTTGCCATAGACAGATATTAAAGATATTGTCTTTCTATTCATCTTAAAAAGCCTTTTAACCTGCATGTGAATCTATAATATAAGAAAGAACAGTGACTTTCACTTGTAAAAACGTAAGAAAATCTGAGAGTATGCAGATCAAAGACCTAGTATCTCAGAAATTACCTTTAAGGAAAAAAAAAAAAAGAAAAAAAAAAAAAGAGCTCAGCCTTGATACTGGGGATGGAGCTTGGTCCTACCTCAACTGTATATGCCAGACTGCATTGACTCACCTTGGGAATCCTTACCCTCTCGGAGGAATGGAAAGGGGAATGGGGTGGAGGGAAGCTGGAGGATGATTGGGAAGAGGCCAAGAACAGAGAACAGTGGTGGGTATTTTTAAAAAAAACATAAAACACTTCTAAATAAATAAATATACAAAGAAAAAAGACAAAAGGTTAGAAAGAATTCAAAAACTCACAGAAATAAAATAAAAATGAATAGTTATTAATTTAAGACATCAAAGACAGGGTAAAAATTCACACTCACACATTATCTAAATCCCCCAAGCTCTTATGTGCAATAAATAAACTACTCATGAAAAAATAAGATCATTTTCAACTTTTAGTATATTAAAATTCAAAATACTTCTGTGCAAGTAAAAATAATTGTAGCATTCATCACTACTTTAGAATGCATTTAATTAATTTAACTTAGTGAATGTATAATTAAAGTTGGAAGAATGTCATAATGTGATTAGCTAACTAAAATCTCATTTCTGTTTTACTGATAATATTTAAAGATAATACTTCCTGCTCCTAAAATTAATATTAATTAGTATTAATATCCATTAGAAGCTGTCATGCCTGGAGAATATTCAATGAAAACATACAGATTACATTTGTAAATACAATAACTCATATCATTTATTTAAAATAATGGACCACTGGAAATTTAATGATCTAAATAGCTGTCTTTGAGGTTCTATTTTACAGGAGATGGGTGCTATAAAATCAGAGAGAATTAGAAACTATTAACAATTATTGCTTTATTTATGTAAATGCAATATATTTACTTAGCTAGAGGTATTATATAGACATTGATGCAAATGATTCAACAAATCAAAAATCTTCTCAAACCAGTGTGCATACCAAAATAAAACTCATTATTTTCATGAGAAAACTCAAGTGCCAAATGCTCACCATCAGTAACCTCCAACTGTGCCTTAGCTAAGATGCTTCCTGCCACTGTTAAGGCCTGGCAGATGTAGTACCCCGCATCTGAACGCTGGATATTGGTGATGGTGAGGTCCCCAGTGGGGGACACGGAACACCGGCTAGTGGGTTGCTGAGGTTGGTTTGGAAAAAGTAGGTTCTGTGGGGAAAAAAAAAAAACAACACAGTCTTTTCCATGTTTTTCCCTCCACAAGGAAAATCGCATTAACAACAACTATAATCACTATGGGAATATGGTTGGAAAAATAAAACCTATAAATTTAAAAACACATGGTGTTGAAATGATTATATGCACCACTGTGGGTTTGACTTGGAAATATTTTCCTAGTCATAGTCTGTGAGCTTCAAAGTCAGCATGATCTAGCTGGAGGAACAATCATATATACTTCTTAAAACTCAGGACTTTGTAAATTTAAATTTGGATTTGGATATAAATCTTACAGTTTTATTTCAACACACAGTTATTTCAACATGCTCGTATTTCAACGGATCTGCAAGGTATTGACAGAATCAGGGACATTAACATAACTATATATCAACTATTTACTCGCTAATGTGTGTTAGTTGTATATATCATCTTTGAAATTTAGTGCCCATGATGTAGGATATCTTTCAAAAACCTCCTGTTACAGGCCATATCTTTAAAATAAACAAGCAAAATACTATTCCTATGACCAATCTCCCAAGCACTGTTAGGACATTGACTGTAATGGTAAGTGAAGAGCTAGTTTATAAGCTGAACAAAAATGAGCAATGCCAAATGTCATTGGTGATGACCAATTTGAATATGTCAGCAAAAGTCCTAAACAGTGCATAATACAGATTCATCATGGAAAACTTCTATTTCTATTATAAATTTTTCTTTGTAAGCCATAGCAGCTTTCAAAAGAACTATTTAAAAAGATACAATTTAAGCAAGGTTAAGAAAAAAAAAAAACAAAAACAAACAAAAAAAAAAAATAAAGAGGCCATTGCTTAGCTCTAAAAGTATGCATGAAACCTCTAAGACCTTCACAGTACTATTTCTATTTTTAAAAAGTTTACTACCATCTCCATTAAAGCTTGTCACATACCTCAGACAACCCAACACAAATCCTTAAAGTTCCTCTGTGAGAACAGAATCATTAATGTGGATGACCTATGATGTTTTACTGTTGTTCAATTAAGAAAAACATGTGGATACAATAAATCATACTGAGGTATGTTTCTAGCTACATTATATAAGGACATATCAATTTTTATGCTGTATTTACTTACAAAAAGAACACTAGAACCCTCTGGGATCTGTTTTGCAATATAGTAATTAAATTTCCAGGTTTGTAATTAAACAATTTCAATAAGTTGAAATCAGGAGGTAATAACATTCAATTAAAGGCACAAGACACATTTTCACCTTAAAATATTTTTACCCTTGAAGTAATGCCAGTGGAAGAGGATAAAATAGGGTATTAACACTTTTCAATTACGCCAAATGACTTTAATCCAGCAAATGATGTCCCACTTTAATTAGAAGCTCTTCTCTTTATTGCAACATGATGGATGTCCACTTTATTAGATTCAAGTGTGACACTATAAGCCCACTTTACATAAACATTACCATGCTATTAAATGCTGTCTAAAAGGAGCAATGTTTGCTAGCATGTCAGCAATATAATTTCAAAATGCTGTTGCCCTCTTTCCAAAGTTCTATTACTACACAACACTAGGCATTTTCATACACTTGAAGCATAATTTGAGAACAAACAAAATCTCCTGTAGAATCCAAATTTATTACAGATATAAACCATCTACAAGAGAAGGGTCTAAAATTTAAGGGCAATTGAAAATGAGACAATGTGCACTTTCCAACAATTAGCCATTAGAATACTAATTTACATTGCACTAATCCATCAGATGGGCTAATTGTTCCCAGGATCTCCTCCTCTTCAGTGTAATATCATTCCACCTTCTAAATGATTCGTTGACATGGAAAGTGGCATTTGATTGAGTTTAATCCATCATCTATATTCCCAGGTTATATGACAATGGCAAAAGAAATGAATTAAAATCCAAACCCAGGAACTCTGCAGAGCCCTGTGTTTGAGCATCCTATTAATGCTAATTGACATTATCAGCATATATTGAGGAATATGGACCATTAAGTCTTGGCTCTTGGTTCTTGCTATTGATGGATAGATTCAGATCATTGTAAAAGTTAGATACTGGGAGCAGAAAATAAAACTATTTTGATAAGTTTCAATTAATTGAATAGAGATTATAGTTTGTTCAAATATTTCAGCTTTATTCTTAATTTTTTATTCTCATTCTTCACTCCCATGAGAGAGATATTAGTGAAATAAACAAAATTATATCTAATTATAAAATATCCACATATAAAATAAAAAACATTATGTAACATATATATAAAAGTATATTTCACTTTGTCAAGCAATACAGAATAAAATACTGGAATTCTCTTGCTAATTACATTTCAAAACTGCTGATGATTATTATAAATACTCTGTTTATTGGATCAGGTTACCAGTGGACATTTTGACTATTCTTAGAACTATATTAGGGATATGATTTGTACATGTGTGACATTATCTTAAAAGTATCTTTAATCTGTAAGAAGATATGTTTTTCATAACATGCTTTATAATTAAATCAGAAATAAACATCTTTATTTCAGAATAACTACAATAAATATAAATATAAAGAAAAGAAAAATTGAAATGAACTCCTGAAGAGAAATTTATCTCTTGCAGCTTTCAGAAAGCATGTCAATATCAACTGTTGACATTTAGATATCTTCCATTACCACTCTCATCCCTGATTTCCTTTAGAAGTCGAAATGGCAAATAGACATGCTAAGAAAAAGCACCGAATCCTTCTTTGGGAGGGCTCATGCCTTGTTATGTTAGTTGTTGAGCCTTCAGAATGAACACACAACTCATTTAGAAAAGAATGTGCAGATATGTTCTTAGTCTATGTTTCCTAATTTCTCCTCTACTATAAGATGGAATTCCTGCTGCCTCAACCTAGAAGCTAAGCACTGGTCCACATTTGATCCAAGTTGTACTTGAGAAAATTAATGTGTTCAGTTGAATTTTCAGAAAGATTGTGAGAGATGTTTCTGCCTAGAAGGGTCACAGCCCAAACAAGATAGTTGTTTCTTGTGTTGAAATGTATTGTTTCCTGTCTTACTATGAAGAAATCCAGAAGGGAAAAAAGGAAAAAAGTTCCTCTGCCTTTAAATGGAAGTGTGCTAAAGTTTATGATCTTTTACGTTGCCCAAGACATGGAATGGGATTGAAATTGAATTCTGTGACAATTAATACTGAATTTTCAAAAGGCCATTTTATTTCTTATTGTGCCAAGAGTGACTCTAGGGACTTTGTATGTGATCCTTCATTTACTCATACCATGCAACTAAATGTAAGAAAGCAACATGACCTTTGCCATCACAAATTTTAAATATTAGTGTAGGTTGGGATTCAAATTGCTTTATTTCACTTTTATGGTAGATACAGAGTTTTAAAAAATAACCCTGACAAATGAAGAGGGCTGTGTCGGAACCCTTGACATCCAGTTATTTTATAATCTTTTTTTTTTTTCTCAGTGATATCATACAGTGAGCATTGATAGTAAAGGAGATCAGGCAAGCTCTTAGGGTTCCTAAGAGGCGAGGTTCAGAGATAGCAAGAAAGCAGGTATGCCTCCACTCACCTGGCTGCCTTCTTTCTGCCAAAAAACAGCTGGCTGTGGGTTTCCTTTAGTTTCACAAGGGAATGTCACTGTCCGGCCCTGAGCAACAATCTGATCTCTTGGCCTAACCACAAACTGAGGAGGAGCTAAAATTTGAAAGGAAAGAAAGTATGAATATCAACCTTAGACAACAATGAAAAAGGTATCAAAGGGAAAATCTGATCCTGGGCGAGTGGCTCAGAACTAGAGCAAGGCTCTCTGTCTTTACTTACTTTACTGGAATTTTTACAACATAAAGGAAAAGAAAGACCACACTCTCAAACATGAGGAAAGAAGAAAGGTTATTAGCAAATTCATAAATACTTTAAATACAGTGCATTAACATCCTATGTCTTAAATACTTGCTTAGGAAAATAGATTCTTCATAACTCTAACATTCTCAAGATATAATGCAGGGTCCAATTTAGATATGCATTTTGAATGGTTCAAGATGAAAAGGGCTCTGTATCTTAAACAACTATTTCTTTCCTCAAAAGTCAATGTATCAGCACCGACAAATTTCTCTATAATGTTTTTAGGATATTGAATGACACACAGAAATAACTAGAAGGTACAAAATGTGAACCTGATTCTCATCAAGCATTTTACCAATCAAGGCCTGGCACATTAAAAGCATTGAAATACTAAAGAGATAGGAATTACATACAAAGGAAACTAATAATATAAATACATTCATTGAAAGTTTGTCCATTTTGATTAACTTCAGTTCATTCTCCTTTTGGGAATTATAAAGTTAAAAATGAAAAGTGCAAGAAGTTTTCAGCCTTGTTAAAATAAAAAACAATAAAAATGTAGCAATGATGATACAAACAAAACACACCTTAGAATGTGGTTATGTACAGAGGGCGCATCTCAGAACACCATAGAACACTTCGATTGTATTGGATGTAGCAAATGTGATGAGACTTGAAAGTAGAGTGTAGTCTCAGGTTTCTGGCCTGTCTGCCTGGCAGTTCAGACCCACAGACCCACAGTCCTAGACCAACTAGCTCCAAATAATCACACAAAGGCTTGTATTAATTTCATGCTGTTTGTCCTATAGCTAGGGCATATTGCTCGCTAGCTTTTTCATCTTTTTTTTTTTTTAAAAAAAAAAAAAAAACCTTTTAAAATTTATTTTTATTTATTTGCCTTGGTGTTTGCCTGGAACTGGGAACAGAAACTACAGTTGTTAGCTGCCATGTGGGTGCTGGAAATTTGAACCCCGGTCCTCTGTAAGAGCAGTCAGTGCTCTTAACTGCTGAGCCATCTCTCCAGCCCCATCTTTTTCATCTTAATTCAACCCATTTCCATTAATCTTTCCTGCCATATGGCCTGTGGGTTACCTATTTCTTTACATGTTGCTTCTTGGGCAGCTGAATCACACATCTCTCTTGACTCCGCCCTCCTTCCCATATCTATACTCTGATTTCTCACCTTCTTCTAAGGTGTCTGCCATAGCCCAAAACAGTCCCTTTATTTAAATCATGATATTCACAGCATACAGAAAGACACTCCCACATCAGTGGAGTCCCATATAGTATGGCATCTTTGAAAATACTCTTTGCATAGGGAATGAATATTAGAATAGTTTTGAGCAAGAGCAACACTTTGACAGTGGAATGATGAACACTTTTCAAGGCACGTGCTCACTGAAGAAGGAAGAAGTAAAATCACATGTAGCACAACAATGTGTTGTAGGGGAAGAATAAAGGGTTAGAACTACTTAAATGGTGCCGGTGCCAAAATAAAGGATCATAAAATGCTACCATGCTTACTGTGGATATTTTTAATCTGAATTTGAGCTCCAGAGGCATCAACATTTGTGTTAAGATGGAAGTGTTGGCATGGGGAATATTTATTCAGGATGGTCATGTGTATGGTAAGGAGGCTAGTAGAAGGTATAGGTAAGGACAATAATCTAAAGAATGAGTGATTCCATTAGAAACGAAAGAAATGGACATAATCTTTAATGCTCAAGCAAAAGTCACATATGTAGCACATGGGGTCTTGTGACCTGTTTGACGTGAGAAAGACTTTAAAATATCCCTAAGCTTGCAGCTGTAGGAGCTCTAACTAGTACTGCTTGATTCAGTGCTTAAATGATAATAACAAATAAAATACATGATAATATTATCAAACAAGAATATGTAAGAACATATTATATTGTGTAATTTTCTTATTTGATAAAGTTACTATATGTAATTGATTTCTCTTTTCTATTTCTATAGATTTCTCTAAATTTCACTTCCCAAAATTTAAAAAAAAAATCTTCTTTTTTTTCAAGACAGGTTTTCCCTGTATAATAGTCTGGACTGTCCTGGCACTCTGTTTTAGACCAGGCTGGCCTCAGACCCACCTGCCTGTGTCTCACAAGTGCTAGGATTAAAGGCATGTGCCACCACTTCCCAACTTAAAATTTTTAATGTATTTTATTTCTTTTGTGTGTATGTGTGTGATGTTTAAATTTTTGTGAACATGCATTAAGATACACATAGAGGGTACAGACCCAAAGAAGCTATCAGGCCCCTTCCACCTAGAGGTATAAGTAGTTATAAGCCACCACATGTGGGGGCAGTGAACCAAACTTGAATTCTTTCATTTGTTGTTTGATGAATGATTTAATATTTTTAACTAAAAATCTAAAATAACTAAAATATTTTAACTCTATATCCTACAACTTGGTCACAGCTCATGAAATTTAATTTCCCATATAAAGACAAGCAAATGATCATACTATACATTTACATTCTGAGAACACTTGATTCGAAATTTATTCAGTCTATCCATGTGACTGGCTACAAATTCTAAGACGTTCTACCTAGAACACAGGATGGGAAGGAAATTATAAAATGGCCCATGGGCAATGGCCTTGACACTAAATAAACATATGAATAACCATAGCACAGCATGAATCATGAAGCAGTTATTGTTAAATTGTTTTGCCTTTTTTTTTTTTTTTTTTTTTTTTTTTTTTTTTTTTTTTTTTTTTTTTTGCAGTACTCAGGAGATGAAGGCCCATTGATCTCTTTGTGATTTTGATATAGGGAGTTCTAGGACAGCCAAGGTAACATAATGAGACTCCTTCTGAAAACCCAAACTGAAGAAGATCATGGGAGAAAAGATCAGAAAAGAAAGAACCAAGGGTGCAGAGCAAGGGGAACACTCCTCCATTGTTGGTGGGAGTGTAAGCTTGTTCAGCCACTCTGGAATGCAGTATAGTGGTTTCTCAGAAAACTGGGAATCAATCTCCCCAAGGACCCAGCAATAACACTTCTGGGTGTATATTCTAAATACGCACAGTCCCACTCCAAAGGCATTAGCTCAACTATGTTCATAGCAGCATTATTCGTAATAGCAAGAACCTGGAAACAACCTATATGCCCCTCAACTGAAGAATGGATTAACAAACTGTGGTCATCTACACAATGAAGTACTACTCAGCAATAAGAAGAAATGATATCCTAAAATTTGCAGGCAAATGGATGGATTTGGAGACTATCCTCCTGAGTGAGGTATCACAAACCCAGAAAGATAAGCAGGGGATGTACTCACTCATTAGTGGACTCTAAACAAAAAAGAAAAATGCAAGCTGCAAACCACAACCACTGAACAGCTTGGGATCTGAAACACCTTGGACTGACACCTTGGATCCCACTGACCCTAGAGGAACACCTGACTCAGTCTTGATGTTGCGGGGAGAAAACTGGATCTGTCAGGAGTAGAGGCTGAACTGGGCTGAACTGAACAATATTGGGAACTTGGAACCTTGGGACCTCCTCCCATGCTGGGGAGGAGATGGGGAGTTGTGGAGAAGAGAGAATGACCTGATGTGGTGGGAGGGGGAAGGGACCTTGAATAAGGATATACACAGAAAATGTGACTTCTTTACTCATAATAAAAAAGAAAGAAAATAGAAAAAAGGATAAAAAATAAATAAATAAAAAATAAAACACTAAAAAGTTGAAACAGAATGCTATTAAATGATCTTCAGCAAACAAACAGGAAAAAAAAATAAAAATAAAAAGAAAGAACCAAGGGATAACATGTAGTGAAGGAAGAAGAAAGATGCCGTAGGACAGTCACCTTTGAGCTACGCTCCAAGCTTGATGGGCAGCAGTGAGGCCATTGTGCATGGTGTGAAGCAGCACAGAATGCAGAGAACTGTGAAATTCCAATTTTTAGAGAAGACAGGGCTTTAAGAGTCAAAAGGACCCAGCATATGCAGCTGAACACAAATAGGACCAGATAACTTATGCTAAAGGTGTGTAACATTTTGCTTGAAAGAAAGACTTATTTAAAATTATTTTTATAAAGAATAAATCACATTTGCCTTTTTGAATGGCTATTATGGAAGCTAATTGAAGACATTGATTAAAAAAGCAGAGAAGCAAAGGGCTAGAAAATCTTAGAAAATTGCGACAGAACATCCAGATGGAAATTGCACTGTCTGGAGGCACCCAAAGGAAACACGCTATCACTTAAAAATATTGTCCTGAACTGGAGCACAGTAGTTACTCCTGATGGTGTAATCTGAAAAGAACAGTAAATGATAACTTTCTGCACTTTCATTCTAACTCTACAAAAGACGACTATCAAACAATTTATTGGTATTATTTATAAAACATGCCTTGTATGAGATACTTACTCATGAGACATTTGTCTTGTGTATAACTGTAAAATACGTAATTTCTAATGATTCTAATTACTTCTTGTTGCTAGAACTTACTTCAGATTCATTGCTCTCAATGGATCTGCCATCATATGAGTATTATCTTTATGTTATAAAATATTAAAGCATTTAACAACAGAATTCAAAGAATTCTTGAGTCTTTAAAAATGCCTGACCTATTGTCACCTGAAGTCTGGACAACAGGAAAAATTAGAACAATCACTTTTTCTTTGGTAGCCTTCCTGCCAAAGATCTATATTGCAATCTCTGTGAGAGAAGATTGGCTGTAGAAATTTATTTGAGGGTGGGGGGGCTAAAATGAAAAACGACATCAATAATTCTTCTGGTAACACTCCACAGTATCAGTATTTCTGCCAGGTGGTATTGAAAATGGTTTGAAAAAAGTGTTTGGGTGATGGCACCAAAGGGAGAGAGCAGCCAGAGGAAGCATTCCGTCAACAGAGCACAATAGCACAAAGCACACTATATATGAAATGGATTCCTAAGAGAGTTCTCATTAAATATAGAAAACAGAATTAGACTCTCAAGATGGCCATTCAGAAGCCACATTCAAACCCAAAGCAAATTAGAAAAATTGAGTTGTGAACACCAGAAGAATTTGTTCATTAGAGAAATGGTAATTCTACTATATGTCTAGAAGACAAAACTATAAAATACACATTTACAATATATAAAACCTAGAAACAATTGACAAATCTTTTGCAATTATGATATACTAATCTGCTTGCCTAATCTACCAGGTGATTATATCTTATTGCTATGTCTGTAAGAGGAGATATAAGAAAGCCCAATTCCACAATTCAGTGTTTAATCATAACATGTTAAAAAAAACAAACAAAACACAATAGCTCTCTAAGAAAAGTACATCGTATGAATTCCAGAGAAGCACCCTCTAATATCAAAAGGTCAGTTAAAATTGCAGGTCCTGGATAGTTCAGTTGAAACTGTGTTTTGAGAATTTAAATAAAATGCACAGTAAATTAGATTTGATTTCTGCTAATTTATGCTTCAATACTGCATTCAGCCCAAGCTACCTTCAATCAAAGTCATGCTACAGCACTCTTATGCTAATGGCTGCTGGAGAGCCAGAGTGGTTGGAATGGAAATCAGAAAGCTGAACATGAGTAGGAAGCATAGGCCATGCTCGATGTGGGCTTCGAGACGAGGGGAGGGGGACCCTAAAGGTTAATCACATCATGTTCAAGTTGTTTCTACAGGAAAATATGACTTTCTATGGCAGTCATTAACATGGAGACAGTCATGAAGCAGTTAGGTACATTTAGATGTGATTCGCAGTGGGTAACAACAGTCACTGTCACCCAGTGTCTTTGATTTATTATAATTTTGTGTCTAAATGAGTTAATTTTTGATTCTGTAATAAACAATTAGAACCTACTAACTCAAGTAGAAAGCAGTTTTGTGAATTAATATATTTTGCTTATTCAATGCTAATAGGTTCTGTAAAAGTGTTTTTGAAAACATTCTCATCCATCATTTGCTGAGTTGCAGATTTGTTTACTAACAACTTCTTTAACACAAGGGCAAAATTAGCAATAACTGAGTAAGAACCAAGTGAAGAGAACCATGCTAAGCTATTTACAGGGATTAGTTTATTTCATATGTAAAATTTCACATGTCTCCACTATGACAATTTGTATATAAAAACAAGTTAGTTTAAACTTTTAAATAATGCATCAATTATTATGTAAATAATGTTATATTAGGAGATAAATCTGATATCTGATTTATTTAAATGTTCCATTAAATGGATTTAGATATTAAGCTCCAAATTTAAATTGATTCACATCAGATAATGACACAATTAAACATTTAATTTTTCAAGCCTGTAGTCAACCAAAACACTAAGAATTTAAGGTTATAATTTCTATTATGGTATAATATGTGAAAGATTGCATAATGTTTTCATTGAATGATTGTTATTAATAATGTAGCATAAAACTATAATCTTCTTATGAGATACTAGTTAATACAACCCTCCTTAGGTATATTTCCTTCAACTGCATGCAAAACCATTTAAGGCATCTGTGGCAATGAAGTTTTACAGTGCAGTATGTGCAAATTATTCTCTTCCATGTAGCGTTTTGCTGTTGTAAGGCAGCTGAGGGTTGCATCACTCTGCCCCTCATATCTGTCAGCTAGCTGTATAATTTCAAAATTCTTTTCTCCTCGTCACCTGCATGGTTATGTGACTGTTCCTGTGTTCATCAGACCCTGGCTCCTAACCTTGTTGCCATAAGTAAACCTGAACATGCTTTGACCTCTTACTTGCTATATACCATCTCAGTGTACATGTTTTTACTCAATGTGTGTCATTTCTTTATTTTCATCTTATCTGTGTGTATTGTTTCCTTAAATAAGTTGTAAATTCTCTGTGTTGAAATGTCTTTCTTTGGTCTAGAACATTTTCAAGTTGTAAATTCTAAATAAATGCCTAGAAAACTGTTATAAAGAAAATATTCAACATTTTTCCATGTCATTATACCTTAAGTATCTGACATGTTCTTCCCACTGTAATAGTTTAGATGGTAGAAAAGTCAAACAGAAAATGTACTTTGAAAAAGGAAAATATTATGGGCAATTCTATAATTTCTACACAGGAGTAGAGAAAGCAGGCTACTCCAGAGTAAGAAGATGACAAACAATATTCCTGATCTCAGACAAATAAAAGTCACAGGAACAAAGATAGACATTTTGTAACACTGGGGCCTCAGATTTCCTGAATATCAGTTAAGTTTATCCAACCAACAGAAACAGAGAACTGACTTCATTATAAAACACAGATGGCAGGAGAAAGATATAACTGCTCTTTTAAATGATAAATGAATTCTAATTGATAAATGATTAGTTCTTCAGGTCATTTAATTTTACTTATTTTCATTGTTTGACATTTTACTTGATTTAAAAATAACTTGTTAATATTGGAATTGAATACATAATATCATAATATATTTTTAAGTACATCAAGACATAATTTATCTACAAAGATGAAATTTAGGTGTAATGGAAAATGCAAATCAATAATACAGTTGGTATTATAATTACTTTTGTAAAGCCTGTGTAATTATTTATTTTCACTTTTATCATTTACAAGGAATTACAAATTATCAAATTGCTAAATTATATAACTTATCAATTAAATATTTTGTATCCATAACAATTATTCTTCTGGAGGATATAAATGGCTTATTTCCCAAGCCTATAATTCTGTTAATATTTAAAGATTCTTATTCCATGTAAAATATTTATATCTTTTCTTTCTACAAATATCTGTTATCTCTATCAGCTTTTTCAGTGCTAAGATATATTTTTAAAAAGGAAAGTACTAAATGTGCCACTATATCATGAATGTGTAGTATATTAAACAGTCTAGCAAATAGGATGGCTCTGGTTAACCAATACCCACAATCTCTGCATTTGTTTACATTTTACAATCTACTCTTGACTAGAAGACTTACACACACATAGACAACAGCATCAGTCTTTGTATGACTAAAGACGTGATGTTACAAAGTAATAACTCTCTAGAGTTTTCACTCACCTTCATAGAATGCATAGATATAAAGAAGACTAATTTTGGAGGTGTGTGTAATGCTTAAGATTCTCCCTAATTATTGTCTATCACAAAATCTATGGCTAGTACAGGCAACGAAGCGGGCCAGTCATTTTTTTAAAACCTAATATGACCATAATATAAGAAAGATAATTTCTGAATTGTCACAGAGAAGAAGAGTGAATGTGATTCTGAGACTGAAAGGGAGTCAATGTTAATCTGAGAAAAGAACAAGTGGAGGTATTCCCTGCACAGGGAGCCACACCCACTGTCAGTACATTCCATTGCTACACCTGCTCTCTTTGCTGACAATAGCAGTCTAATTCATTCTATTCTTTTTGAGGTTTTGATAAACTGAAGGATTATGTGAGTGGAGTTGTGCAATTTTTAAAGTAAATGGTTTTTACTTAGAAATGTTCCATTAATTTTCTGTTATTAAATATTTCTACATTACAATGAACATAATAATTAACTCAAGACTGAGACAGACTTGTATAAGGAGAACTTTAAACTTTATTAGATTTGAGCTTAATAAAGTGAATTTACTCTCAATTATAGGTAAGCAGAGGAAGTCATGTAAGCAAAATAATTTTTCTGTGTTTTAATAGGCAAGTGTCAGAGAACTTCAAAAGTCACAAGTTGAAAATACTATGAAAAAGATACCAAGATTTTTAACAATTATCATTTTAAATCCCATTTTCCATGTTGTTTTGTCATTAACAAATATGTACCTTTGCTGTTTTAAAATATATATTATTTTTGTGTTCATTAGCCTTAAAATTTTTTCATGTCATATATTTTTATTGTATTCTCTCTCCTCTATCTGCTTTATTGATTCAGATCATGGTAATAAAATAGCAAATTTTTGCTTTTAATAGTTCTGTTAATTTGCAAGGGAAATAGTTTTATATTTTAAAAACCTATCTATTTAATAAGAGCCTATCTACTTTAATTGTAAAGACAAGTTCTCATTTCTTAACTAACAAGCAGACTAAGGAGTGATGGAAAGTAAACCCCTAAATTGGCCTAAACTCTTAAATTAGGAAAAGGTGAAGTCCTTGTAAGTGGAGCAGAAGATATTGGAATATTGGGGATGAGAAGGAGAAACGATACCTTAGAGGTAATTCTTCAAGTAAATGGTAAGACAAGAAATTCATTTTTACTCACTTAACCTGTCAACTTGCCAGAACTGTCACCTCAGCACTCTAACTACACCAAGAAGGCTGCTCACATCCATTATCCCATTTTTTTAAAAAAGAAAGACTGTACAAGATGCCAATCAGATAAAGCAAAAGCAAAAAAAGAAGAAATCTTGCAACCAAGAAACAAATGTCCTGATTCTGAAAGGTTGCTTAGTTAACAGAATTTCAATATGCAATTGCAATGTTTCTTAATAACATTAATTACACGCTTAGTAAGGCACCATCCTAGCTCATTAGTGCTTTCTTTCTGTTGCATTTTATCTCCTACTAACAGAATGGAAGATGTAAGACTGGCCTGTTACTGTTAATATTGCTTAATCTTTTGTGGCACTATTTAAAGCTGCTTGCATAAACATTTTCCAAGCAACTATGACCTATGTATGTCTATGTGTATATCACGTAACTGTACCAACATTTGGCATGCCCCAGAAGATGCTGAGTGTTATGCCACAACTAGAGACAGCAGAAAGATGACAATGGTTATTTCTAGTAAAGCACTAAGATTTTTGTATAACATATGAAAGTAACATCAACAATTAATTTCAAAAATAATTTTGGTCAAAAGAGTTTAAGATATATTTAGAATAATTTAATTCAAAATTTAATGCTTTTAAATTTTAAATAAAATTTATTACTTTAAATATTTAATGTATATGACTATGGACCATTCACCTGAGGAACAATATTTATTTTAGTAAATTCTGTAGTAATTCATATGCCCCAGGTAATATTTATGTGTAATGTGCATTATAAATTTGTTATGTCAGTATCTCTGACAATATTTCTGTCTAAAATTAACATTATTCCTAAAAATAGATTTTTGTGTTCTTATAAGGTACATCTCAAATAGTAATATAAAATATTCATCGTTTATTAGTTTGAAAATGAGAATTTACAACTTTAAGAGATCTTATACAGTACTAAGTACAAAATTAAAACATATTGCTTTTGTATTATTTACATATGGCCATATAAAAAAATTAACTTTTGATATCAAGTGTCTATAATGAAATAATGCTTATTCTTTCATTTTCTGCTATTGTACAGAAGAAAAAAATAATATGAGAATTCTACTATAACCATAAACCAAAAATTTTAAAATATTGTGCTCTACCAGTCAAGTGTAGACAAGAATGAGAAACCATGCTGGACATCTTTATATCAAAGCTCAGTATTCTTTCAGAGATATCACTTTACAGAATTATCTTTCAATATCACAAAAGTCTATTCTTTGATTCTTTGATTTTGACCTAGAGTCAAGTGTGAGACCTAGCAAATAAGTTACCTCTGTACAGGACACTAATTAAAATTCAGGAGGCAGACAAGAACTTATTGAAAGAGTGACAACTATTATTAAGTGTCCATACAACCTTTACTTCTCAGAGTTCATTCTATGATTATGGCACACAATGTATTTTCTAAAGACGCTATTAAAGTTACTAGTTAGTTGACTTAAGACTGTTACACTAATCAAATGAGCTTAAATGATCTTGTAAGATGTTTAAGGAGGAGCACTGTTTCCAAACTTCAAATCATAGAAGTATGAAATAAACTGTGGTAATTTGAATAAGAATATTCCCATATACTCATGTATGAGTGCTTGGCTCTCTGTTGATGAAACTCTTTGGGAATGATTGGGGGTGTGACTTTGTTGGAGGCATGAACTGAAGGTGGGTGTTGAAGGTTCAAAAGCTCACATCATTCCCAGTTAGCTCTCACTGTCTTGTGCTTGTGGACCAAGATGCAAGTTGTCAGCTACAGCTCCAGAATCATGCCTTCTACTATATTCTCCACTATAATATGTGGTCATATACTGCAATACTCAGAAACCATGAGCCTCAAATCAAACACTTTCTTTTATAAGTCACCTTGGTCATAATGCCTTATCATGGCAACAGAAAAGTGTCTAATACAACACAGAAAGGATCTGAGGTCCAGCAATTAAAAGTATAGGAGACAACCTGTAAAACCTGTGATACTGGCCAGCATCTATGTCAATAAAGACTTCAGAAATATACACCCTAAAATTCTGATGCTATAACACAAATAAGCCTAGAAGTAGGGTATCACTCCTTCTCAGTTATGTGTGTATTTAGGAGCTGTATCTACAAAACTTTCTTATGAGAAATAAATGTCATTCTGTAGCAATGGTTTGTGCAGCAACAAAACCCCCAGGCACATGAAAGTCATCTTGTTCATGAAGCAGGTGATGTGAATAAAAATGGGTAGGGGTTCTCATGTGGAAATGTATGGATCTCATCAGTTCCAGGGCTTATGTACATGTGCACAGGACAATAAAGGATAATACACTATAGTTTCTGGAAGAATGGTAAGAAAACTTTCCAAGTAGAGATGCTGAATGACCCTGATACAACTTCCATATTTTAAAACAAGTAAGCCTAATTATTATACATTTAGCTAGATAGTTAAACAGTAAGAAATCAAAACAAGATTCAAGGTCATTAGAGTAGTATATCAACTAATTACTCATTTAAATAATGAAAAAAGGAAGATAGTAATAAATGTAAAATAACAAACCCTTAACATCTAAAACTATCCAAAGAAACAAAACCATAATTTAGAAAGCTCTCCATTGCCTAAATGAGACTGTGTACAGAAAAATCTCCATAAAACATAACTGTAACTGAAAAAGGGAGCTTGTCAGTTGGCATTAAAACACACATAAAAATGTATTTATAAGATTGATACCTTAGATTTATTGCAGAGAAGTTGGTAAGTACAGAGTGTTAAGAGAGAGAGGAGCCAGAGTAACTTATACATTTGCAGAAATGAAAATATTAGAGAAGAAAATATTCTTAAAACAAAGTTAATAAATCATGATCTTAGATTCAGGGGTATTATTGTATATCAGAAATATTAGACACCAGATGATGAAGGTTGAAGCCTAATACATCAAAATCTTAGGAAGAAAGAACATAAACAATCTCACAATCATATAAAACTTCTCTCAAGGGAAAAGTTTTATCTGGAAGTGTCATAAGTCAGTACTAGTCAATAAAATGGCAAAACAGCCTTTTTCCCAAGTTCAAAGAATGATGAAAAAAAAATTTTATGACAAGTTTAAAAGCAATTTTTGTCCTAGTAGCAATCATGTAATGTGGTAACTTACACTAGCTGAAATCAATGCAGTATAGGAAATAACAAATGACCTAATTTCATCTTAAAAATTAGCATAGGTAAATATATTCCAAATTTTCACATGAGAAAAACACAATTGAAATTTGTAAGATATAACAATGTTTATTTATGTAATTGATACATATGGAAAAATAGGGAAAGATGCTGAGTACTAATTAGCTGAAACTTTACAAAAACTAGCATTTTAGTGCCTGGTATAGAAAATATAGTGTTTGCAAGCAGGAGAAGACTACCTCAGGGCATCTGAGGAATGACTTTTCTGAGGGAAAGGGAAGGCTGTGAATCAAATGAAAGATCTTCTTGCGAAACATACCTACAACATTTTTAGGAGATATTTCAAGATGAAATGTAAAAATTACATGTTTTCTTATTTTAAAAGTAACTGTAATAGTTACTATACTAATTCATGTACAAACATTACATTTCAAGCTAGATTTTTAAAATATAATGAAGTTAGAACTATCTGACATCATATTCTCTAAGTCATGTCTGAATTATAATTTTTCCTAAATAAAATTTTCATTAATTGTCTTTTTATTAAATTTTTTCTGACTTCTAGACTAAAATTACTTAGATCATGCTATGCTTAAACAATATGCTGATGCATAAGCAGAACTAACAAACTGAAGATATAAATATACCCATAAAGATTTCTGTTTCAGATAATGACTCTTCATTTCTTTCTTTAGAAAAGTTGTGTGTGTGTGTGTGTGTGTGTGTGTGTTTGTGTGTGTGTATGTAGGTTCTTCAAATGTGTACAGTGCCCAAAAAAGGCCAAAACTGGATGTGGATCCCACGATTTGGCATTACAGATGGTTGTGAACTGCCATGTGAGTGCTGCAATTGGATCAATTATTCTTAACCACTGAAACATGTCTCTAGCACTGTTTATTTCAAAATAAATCATTTATTATTGTTTTTGCAATAGCATGTCATTCTGAAATACTTATAAATACTTGCATTGGTATATTCCATCAAAATGTAACAAATATTTTTGTGATTAATTTAGTTAAACATTTAGAAATTTTTATTAAGTTATATATGGTGTTTGCTGTTGATGTATTCCAGAAGTTTCACCTGATCCACTCAGCTTTTCCTCTCCATAGTGGAGGCAGTCAGCAGCTAACATATGGTACATACAACACAAAAACGGAAGAGAGCTCAACTTTACAGGCAAGGCAGCTGGTAGATTTGACAGTTCTTTTCCAAATTACTCATCATGTTTTGAATTACTGCTAGGAAAAAAAATGTGTTGCCCATCTCCAAAATAGATGTTCATTTTTATTTTTATGCTGGAGAAAGACTTCCAATAGGAAAATAAACCAGATGGTTATCGGAAAAGAGGTAGGTTTCCTACTGAGACCATTTTCCTATTGTCAGATCTCCTGTCAGAATACATTTCCAAGTAAACAAATTAATACATCATGAGTCGTAGCTATCTTTGCCATCAGATGCATTTTTGCTTTCTTCTATGAACTATGGATGCCTTTGGAACAGTGTCAAAAGTAAAACAGGATGGCATAGTGAATTCATTATCGAAACAACATTGATCTAGATTTAGTGTTAACTCAAAATGTAACAGATAGAAACAGGTGCTCTTTCTAAGACATTTGTGACATTACAAATGAGTAGAATGGAAAATAATTTCCTCAAATGAGTATGCAATTCAAGACTTTCAAAAATACTTTCTACAGCAGAAATCAAGTCAAATTTATATTGAATCTCAAAATACAGTTCAGTGTATGTAATTCTGACTGTGACAAGCATGATGTAGTAAACTTGTGTCTTTCATCCTCAGTTGAATTTCTAAGTTATCTGTTTGGACAAATGCTCACTATAAAGTTCTCAATAGCTCCCAAACTTGGCTTTCTACACAGAACACAAAGAAGCTTCATTTGGATAACAAAGTGGTTGTTTTCTAAATCCACAAGTGCCCCAGAACCTTAATTTGATGTATATTTTTAAAAATCTTTCTTAGAAAGTATCCAGGAACATTTTTTCTAGATTACATATTTATTTGAAAATATATTCCCATATTTACATTAAAATTAACAAGAAATTTTCTCACCTTTTTATGATTTGTTTTTTGAATATTCTATGATATCTCTAAGATCTTCAAACTTGAAAAATACTTATGTTGGATTCCACTAAAAATTGAATAATAGTAAGTTTTCAATATGTTTAATTCATTATATTAATTGGTGTGTTTATTTTAGCCTTTTTATAAATGTTTCAATGTCTATATTTAATGTATTAAAAGTCATTTTAAGAGCAAATGCAGGAACACAGCAGTCTAATCACTTTATTGTCAGACTTTTCTTTACTAATCTGATGAAAATGTATCTAACTTTCAATTTCCCAAGTTCATAGCAGTTGTCACTTTTGAAGTATAGTTCTTCATACTTCTGAGCATTGTCATAAGTCATTCAAGACAGATTTATGAAATGACAGACTTTCTAAGATAAAGTATAATGTGTCAAAAAGCTATTCTTTATTTCCAGTCCAATGAGAATTTAGGAAATTGTTTCAAACAAGAATAAATTTAGAAATAACTTTTGAAACTCACTATAGGTGACAGCTACATCTCAGAACACTAAACTACCATGTTATTTTAACCAGTGCTCTAATACATTTTATAAATGTATTAGACATTATTAACATTGTCATGTAACCTAAGAACTTATCAAATGAGTTGAAGGGTCATAGTGTATAGCATATTATTTCTCACTACCAAAAGCTGTAGGTTCAATCTGTTTATTTTCTGTTTATTTCAAATGTGCTTTTATAATTACAATATCTGAAGGGTTCTTTCTGCAAGTTTTTTCACTAACAAGTCCTCTCATCTAATCATATATTTTAACATTGACAATGAGAACCATAGATCTACTCTCTTAAAATAAATTAAGATTTCTAAGCTTGGCAAGTTGTTACTGCCTAGTTATTAAACCTTCCAAAAAGGTTAAAAATTTTACTTTTCCTATGACTGTTTGTAATGGAATTTAATCCACTGCTATGTTTTTATAAAGGTAATATTTATTATTCCAAAGCCACTTACAGTACAGAGGGTATTCAGAGGGGAAAAGGGAGAAACAGCGCGCAGAAGAGGTCCAAACTGAGTGGTCCTTCCTAACCCAGCCACAGTTCAAAAAAAGGCGGGGCTCTTTCCTCTTCTGGAGCTCTTTCCAGTTGACCATGCCCTGCCTGGCTCCAGTTCCTTGATGTCATCAGAGTTTACCTGGGTAGCTTCTGGTTTCCTACTGCATATGTTTTAGCATTACAATCTTTATTTTAATTATATGTAATTTATGTGTACATATCTTTACTAATATATTTTATTATATGATAAGTTTAATCACTAAATTTAGTTTTGATATACAAATAAGTCTCTGTACATAGTTCAGAGATGCTGAGAGAGAATATCTAATGAAATGGTCACTTAGCAGATGATTTGGTACAATCTTTTTGAGTACTGTGAATATTTGCTATTCTCATTGGTTTACTAAAGTACTAACTGCCAAATAGCTAGGCAGGCAGAGGATAAGTGGGACTTGAGGATAGCAAGAGAATGTAGGGTTGGAGTAGGGGAGTTACCAAGAGACTTGAAGAGAAACAAGATAAACATACCATGCTTAAAAAGGTATTGCCAAGTGGCAGAGCATAGATAGTAAATATGGGTTAATTTAAGTTGGAAGAGCTAGTTAGTAACAAGCCTAAGCTAATAGCCAAGCATTTATATTTAGTATTAAGTCTCTGTATGTTTATTTTGTGAGTGGGCTCGTGGGATAGAACTGATTGGCAGGACAAAGAAACTTAGCCTATGACCATGGCATTAGTGCTAGAATGGTCAGAAGAGACTATCAGTTCTAGTGAACTTAGAACACAGTGTTGGATTTAAAGTGCACAGAAATGGACCATGAGCTCTAGAGTGAGAGTAGAACAGAGCATTGGTTCTAAAATGACCAAGTAATATAGTACCAACTGAAGAATGATGATGTTGTTCAAAAGCAGCTCTCTTTTATTCTGTTCCATTTTATTTTTCCTCAATTCTCTTCTTATTTTTAAATAACTCTTAATTGTAATATAGTTATTATTGAAATGAATTATTGCAAATTCAAACAATGAGCATTAAACTTAAAGTATTACTGTCCTCATTTTTCAAAAAATCAATTCAAAAAATGATTATTGGCTAAATTAGTATGCCTTAAGAAAAAAATGTTGCACACTTTAATCCCACCACTCAGGAAGCAGAGGCAGGAGGATCTCTGTAAGTCTGTGACCAATCTGGTCTACAAAGTTAGATTCATGACAGCCAGGATAGTTATACAGAGAAACACTGTCTTGATAAACCAAAAACAAAGTGCAATTTATATTTAAATTAAGTCTTAAGTATATTTCAAAATGTTACTATGCTAAGCAATGAATGTATAAGAAACTAGGCACAGAAATCAGACAATAGAGGTTTCCAGAAACAGTGTCCATATGGCTCAATGACCCACTGAAGCTCAGGTCATTCATGTAGATATAGATACCCTGCGCTTATTCAACAGAGAGGAGTAAAAATATTCAGATATGAATTTTAAAATATTTATTTATTATGTATACAGTGTACAGAAGAGGATACTAGATCTCATTATAGATGGCTGTGAGCCACCATGTGGTTGCTGAGAATTGAACTCAGGACCTCTAGAAGAACAGTCAATGCTCCCAACCTTTGACCAATCTCTCCAGCCCTCAGATACAAATTTTTTAAAATATTGCTAATAAAATGCATATGAGAATTCCTAATTTATAAACCAAAATTTACTGACTATATTTGCTACTGACTTAACAACAAGCTATATGGTAAATTTTGTGTGTGCTCCAACCAACGAGGAAAAAATATTATGAGTTTTGGAAAATTCACATCAAATGGCAACAATTTCAAGTCAGAATGTTAAGGAAAGTTTTGAAGATAGATGGACAATTCATGAATTTGTGAAAACTGAATAAGTTACTAAAATATTTTGGGTATACTTTTTAATTGTGCTAGAACCATTCATTTATCAAGCATTTATTCATCCATATATTCATCTCACAAAATTTCTTCTTTGTAAATGTACTCATGAGTAAGTTATTCTAAACTTGTTACTAGTTTAATGATTTTAAAAATATTTCATCATTGAAACAGCCACAAATAAATTGCACTTAAATTTCTACAAGCGCATGCTATTCATTTTCGCAAAGCCAAAGCAATAATGAGATATTAAGCCATAAACACTAAGTTTTCATGCCAAAGAATACATATCTCCAAACTCTCCCACACTAATGTTAAGAATCACTTAAAAAAGCATAAAGCAGTTTCCTACTAATTTTTGCCTAAGGAGAAATGCAGATGACCAGGCACAGAGAGAAACACTCCTAAAAAAAGGAGGAATCTGACTGATTTGAAAATGAAGCAGGTGAATAAGAAATAAACATCTCAATTTAATGCATAGGCTTCCCTCTTGAGTAATATCAAACATAGCCTATTATTTTGCACATATAAAAAAAAGGAAGTATTATGTCATCTTCCTTAGGAAAAGTTAATGTTATTTTATCTGAAAATTAACACCAACTCCTTGCTGTGTCGAGAAAGTAATTACTAAAATGGTTTACTAAAGCAACTGAAAAGCCATGAGCAACTGTTATAGCAGATAGTCCCTTGAGAAACAATTTAATATGGATAAATAAATATACTTAATTCTACCAAACGCTACTATGCATGAATTATGAAGCATTGTGCAAAGCCATGCCAAATGGATAGAAGGATGGCTACTTACCAACAGGGCGAACTGTAGACATTACAATGGTGTGGTGAGAACATAAAAAGAAATTTAAAAAAAGAAAAAAAAGAAAATTATCAGAATGCATGATGTGTAATGTTACATTTAAGTATGGACAATAGAGTGATTTCTATTCTCATAAGTCAATTGTGAACAGGGAGCCTAAGTCTGATACAATTGAAAGATATAACATAATTCTATGGAAAAAAGTTACTTTCAACCTTAGTGCTAACTCTGAGAACTTGAAAAGATAGTTTAAGTTTAAACTTATCAGCATGTACTTCAGTTAGTATCTTAAAGACAAGCTAAATAGTCTTATGTTATTTCAAAGTTAAGAACAGACTGATAAACTATTCAAGCCCATACATAGCAAACATCATGTCTACAAAAACAAGGCCACACTGCCGGAATTAAGTAGCAACCAGATTTTAAACATGGCTTGTCAGAGCCATTTCAAAGATTATAGACAAGCTCCAGATCCAGATTTTCAGTAGGCAATTGTGTAGGTCCAATTTGCTTTCCATCCATGGTTTTCATCTAGTTGTTACATGCAACAAATAGGTTGAGACATGCCTGTAGATCTCAGCTGTGTAGCTCCCCAACCACAGCTGAAGCTGTTCTTTTTTTCTGGAATAAGTGAGGAAGCAATGACATGTTGGTTTTTTTCTCTCCCTGAGCATAGCTTCAAACTGATGCTTCAGCAAATATATCCTTTTTCATAATACCATAACACTCAGTTATTAAGATTCATAGTAATAGGCTGATATTTTCTTAATCATGAAAATAATAAGACACATAACATAAGCTTAATATTTTCTTTAAAATAATTTCAAACAGTATGGATGAACAACTATTTAATAGTAATTAATAAGCCTTAGAAAAGAAACATGGATTTCTACTATCCAGGAGAAGTATATTTTAAAAAGCTAACTATATAAAACTATAAAATTAAAATGCAAATCCAATAGATCATTCAGTCATTTCCCAGCATATATAACTTTAGTTTGTAATAATGCATTTCTAGAACAAGTTATAAAAATATCTTACTGATAGTGATTCTTTGGGCTTGATATGAAAAATGCAACATTTGGAATATGCCTTGTACTTGTGCATTTAATCAACCTGTCCATTATAATTATCGGTTTGTGTAACTCCTAAAAATAGTAGTATAGTTAGGTATATATGAAAGATAACTGTCTTTTTCTAATAGAAGTATTTACAATTAGGATAATAAAATTATGATTGTAGTAACAGTAGGCAAATTCTGGGTCATTGCCATAACTATTTTATGGTATGTTTAATGTAGAAGAGCATTGAGAAGTTGTGCTCATTGAGCCGCAGCATAAGATTGGTCTTTGAATATACTTTCCTAAGAAATATAATGTATTCTAAGGTGGTGACATGAAAAATAAAAGAAGAAACTATAGTGATGGATCATGTTGAAATAAATAATAGATTTTGCATTCAGTATACTAGTTTCAAAAATCTTTTTACTACTGTGTTGGAAGACAGAGCTTCCAAAAATACTTTTAAACTACATGAACAAAGAAACTAAAAAATGAGAAAAACTTTGCATAAATGCAACTGCTGTTTATATATCATTTTAGAACCATTTTATAGATTACTTTTTATTTTATTATTATGGATGCAAGTTCTTTTACTAAATTTTTCTTTTTAATTTTGTTTGCCAAGTCAGATGATGAATCTACTTGATGATAAGCTCTATTTGATAACCTTTGTTTGTTACCATGCTTTTGAAATTAAAAAACACAAGCAACAACAAAAAAAAAACCACCAAAGAGACTTCTGTTTCAAGTGTTAATTATAATACTCTGTAAGGTATCCCCAATGCACTAACATTCATATAATGATATAATTTCTGCATAAATAGCATAATAAAACGACATGTCCTTGTTCCATATCAACATTTCATTGTGAAAATCAGCAGGTGGATGTTTTCAAAATCAGCAAATTAAATTCAACTGTGTTCCAGAATTAAATGCATTAAAATGGACATAGCCTCTTGGGTCAGTTGACCTCATTCTAATAAAACAACCAAGTGAAAGACTGAACATTTCATTTATGTGCATAATGAAACAGACACAGTAAATACAAGTCATCATTTTACCCCCATTAACCTTGCAGTGTGAGCTATCTCAACTGCATGTCTTAATGGTAAAACATGTTTTTCAACAATAATTTACTGCACATTATATTGTCCTATGATGATTTAGTAATATTATTTAACCTCTTTTTTGAAGTTGCCATCTTAGATGAATGACAATTTCATACTATGAGGACACAACACTCTAATTCATCTATATGCTACAAATCAGAGAAGAAACTATTTAAGGTTTGCTAATCTTTTAATATATACATATATAATATATATTATATTTAAAAAGCAATCCTTTGCACCAGCTCTGTAAGTTTGCTTCCAGTAAAAGGCTAAACCTAAAACTTACAACAAATTATGAAAACCTTTACTAAGAAAGTTCTTAAAGCAAAGAAAACATGACGAGTCTCCTTGGCCCAAGCACTCTAGTGTAAAAAAAAAATCTGTTCTCCTTACAAACAAACAAACAGCTCCTCACATGTTTTTAACATTTATTTAGTCAGCAAACAGTTTTTGAATGGAATATTTAGGGGTTTGGTGTATGTCTTTTGCCTCATTCATTTTAATACCTCTTTTTGTTTTCTTTTATAATTATGAATAAAGTTATATTTGTTTATCCATGTATCCCCTTGTTACATAACATACCTTAGCAATGATTTAGTTTAGCTGAATTATTTTCACAAGTAGCATACCTATTTAAGAATAAGCCTTCTGTATATTTGCTACATTGTTGGCTTGGTGTTTTGGGGGGAGACTCCTGACAGTGGGAGTGGGGATGCCTTAGACTCCTTCACCTGCTCTTAGGATGCTTTTCCTCCTACTGAGTTGTCTCAACCATTCTTGATGTGCAGGTTTGTGCCTGGTCTTAATGCATCTTATTGTGCCTTGTTTGCTCCTATCCCTGGGAGGCCTGTTTCCTTCAGGGAGAAGACAAGGAGGGAGTGAATCTTGGGGAGATGGGAGGGGCTTGAGGGGGGAAAATAAAATAAAATTATCCTCAGAGTATGTAGGTGAGAGTGCACAGTTTTGTTTTTATGAGTGGTTATATTTTTGTCATATGCAATCAATGAATATATTTGGTTCACAAATAGCCAAGGCCACTTATGACTTAATAAATGAGAGTGGCAATGCTGATAAGCAAGTACTACCAACTTTGTCTGAATTGTTTTGATTTACGTTTTACACTTAAATGAATGAATGAGAAAAATATGGGCTGGTGAATAAGATGGGTGTCATTGAAAAGAAGCAAAAGCTTCTTTCATCATCAGGGCTACAGACACATGCTCCCATCAAGTTAGCTGGAGACAAATGAGTGTTGTGGCATATTTTTTTTTTTTTTTATCAGCTAAGAATCCCTGACTTATTTCCTTCAGCTTCAAACTTCTCAAAAATATTTTTTCTAATTTATAAAAAACTTATGGAAGCAAAGTTGTGCAAAAGTAAAAGGTAAGGTGTAACTAAGCTGCTGCCAACATCCTATGGAAAGATGAGAGAAATGATCTCATCTTGTGAGTAGTGGGCAGGAGGTTAAAGACTGGTGAGTTCCAATGGTGCCATAGTGATGTCTACTCAAGAAGCACAATGTTCTCTATCTTCATGACTATATTCTGTTCCTGGGAATACTTAACTTAAACTCTTGGAACACTGTCATTCATTCTGGCGCACCTTAGGTTTACTAGTGCTTTCTGTTACTATATATAATTCTACTGTTGAGCATCACAAATGGTTCTCTAAATCAGTTTATCGGGGCTGGAGTTTGTTGCTACGTTTGAAACATGGCTAGTTATTTCCTTCCTTAATTTGGTGTGTTGAATGCTGAAATAAGCAAAGAAAATTCCATGATTTTAAACAGAGATCTGTCAGTACAAAGGGGTAAGCTAGCAAAAAGCAACATTTCAAAACTGACAGCATCTGAAAGAGACATAGACAAAAAGACTAGTTTATATCTCTCCAATTGTTAGGATGAATTCTTCAGCTATATGAACTAGTTAGCTGACATGTTACTGTTAATTATATTAGTAAATTAGACGGGAGAGATAGCTCGGTGGTTAATTACTGGCAGAGTTTTAGAGTTCCTGAACTCAATTCCCAAAAACCATTTGGTGGCTCACAACCATCTATAAAGGGATCTGATGAATTCTGGTGCATAAAGATAAGCATACAGATTACCCATATTAATGAAATAATTAATAAAAAAATCATTAATAATATCATATTTAAGCGATCATTATCCATTCTGTTCTTAATCATTTGTAATCATTATAAATTAGAATTGGTGGTACTCTAAAACAGCAATGTATGTTTGCATCTTTGATTGGGTTTTTCTTGTTTAAAAACAGTCTCACTGTGTAGACCATACTGGCCTGAAACTCAGAATGGCCTCTCATTCATTACAGTCCCCGTCTCAGTGTCTCACATGCTAGAATTATAGTCTTGAATCTCTATGTATGTCCGTCTTGCTTTGACATTATTCATAATGTCACTGAATAGATGCAAATAAGAATTTTAAGCACCTACTTACTCTGTTAAACTTTTCATTGCACCATGATAACTCTCAACAATTTGATGAACTAGGTGCCATTATTAGCTTGATATATCTTAAATGTATATGTGAAAGGATAGCACTGAATATTTAATAATTTAAAAACTTTTATAAATTTTCAGAGACCATGTATATACCAGTTATTAGAATGGTCAAGTTATTTTAAACACATGTTTTGACTAGAGGTATCACTTAAAGTCATAATACAGAAGGTTGCAGTGAAGGTATGATAAAGATTTCCTAGATATTAAAGGCTCCTACAGATAAAGCTCTAAGGTTTGTTGTGGCTTTCTTGGTCAGTATATGTAATAGCTACAAATTGAAAGAGCATTGTACAAGGAGTTCAGTGTGAGGAGTCCCATAAATTGTTAAAATAAAACCTACTGCTTCATGGTAGTCCAACTCCAACACTATTTTCCCAGGAATTTCCTTCCTATAAAGGACAAATATCATGTATGTTCAGTGTACT
This sequence comes from Sigmodon hispidus, assembly GCA_004025045.1. Taxonomy (NCBI): domain Eukaryota; kingdom Metazoa; phylum Chordata; class Mammalia; order Rodentia; family Cricetidae; genus Sigmodon; species Sigmodon hispidus. The sequence continues at coordinate 146,711 of PVIH01000384.1, forward strand.
ACAAGAAAGGAGTCAGGACGTGGAAGAATTCTGGAGCCTGGATTGTACCAGGTGCGGCTTCTCCAGCTTGGGCTCATTCACCATTAGCTCATAATGCATATAACTCATAATGCCTAAAGCAAAATAATTTGGTCCATGATTGGGAGAAAATGTGTGCTTGCTCTGACTTCTCCAGAATCAGTCCTATGACCCTAGACTATTCCCTTTATCTCATTCTACTTGCACTGTCAAGTGAGTAGGAAGCACTGGTCAAATGCTTAGGTGCAGCCAATTATTAGATTCTCACAACAGAGCCCTAAAGATAATGTAATATCTTTTAATATCTTCTGTTGTAAAAAAAAAATTTGGAGACAGATTATAGACAACTTGATATGTTTAAATGATAAATGGAGATCTCGAGGAACTACAACCAAATGGGAATCTTGAAAAGAAAAAAGAAAGCAATAATTGTTGGCCATAGCAAAATAAAAGTTATTCCCATGTACAAAGGTATAGGACTCCTTAATCCTGGTATATAGGGGGATAAGGCTCATACAGAGTTAATAGCACCTGCTGGCTAGTGAATCCAACTGAGAAGTAATTGCTGCAAACCTCCCTGGCAACCATAAGCATGAGGTAAAGACAAATTGAGAAGATGTAGCTTGAAAATAGACATATGCAAATGTTATTTGTGCCTAAAGAATGGATTCTTTGTATTCCCAAGTTCAAGCTGGCATGTGAAGAGAAACGTAAGTCAGTCTCCTGACAGCATTTTTCAAGCAGTAAAGAAGAATCAAGGAATGATGCCCCAGTTCTGAGGTAATCATCAGTGTTTCTATAATCTGATATACCTGTGGGGAAAGTTACACATGACCACTGCCTTTCCGAAGTGGTGGATCATTTGGAAGAATGAACTGTCTGAATTAGCTTATTATTGTACTAACGGAGATTAATCTGAACACTAGTTCAGAGCTTGTCAGTGCATTTAGAAATAAAGTTGTTTTATGGATTTTGTAAAAAGAAGAAGAAAGACAGAAAAGAAAAAGTATCCCTGTACTCAATCATTTATTTCAATTAATTATTTGGAAGGAAAAAACACCTTAGTATATATTATAATAATAAAATACTATAATATATTCCTTTACACTATATAGAGCAAACTGGCTTTCTATTTGTAATTCCTCTGTAGGTTCCTCTTGTGTTTTAGGATAACAGATGTGGGCTACCGTGCCCAGCAGTTTCTATTATTTTGCACAGTCATGAACTTACCAACTGAACAAAATATTAGACTCCTGGTTTAATTTTCTTTGATGCTTTAATGCTCTTACCTCGGACAGTGAGGGTAGCAGAGGCTTCCACTTTCCCCACCCGATTCTCAGCGATACACATATAGGTACCTTCATCTGTACTCATGGCCTTTTTAATTCTCAGGGTATAGTCATCTTTTATGTCATACCTGTGTAGAATAGAACCTAGCATTATTAAATAACATCTGTTATACAGCTATTGCATATAGATAGTAATCCTCATTGATCTTTTTTTATACTGCACTTTACACACAAAAACATTTAGCCACAAAATTACAGTCATTCAGACTAAAATTATTAACAATAAGATCATTCATTTTATAACTGATCACTAGTTGCTTGTCACTCACCTGTTCATTTTACACGTGTACAAGTTTTCATACTTTGAGACTATCAAAGGTATGTTTTCCAATTTGTCATATTGGTGACTCTTCACTAATAAGGAAAATACTATAATTCTTGCTTTGGCTCATTTGTGTTTTATTATTTTGTAAGTTAATCATACTGTATTTAGTATGATTTTGGGCATTACAAATATAATAAACTTAAAATATATTAAAAGAGAAAATATTTGCTTCTATATTGAGAAGTTGACAAAATGACCACTAATTAAAAAAATAAATAAGGGAAGTAATTTGTTGTTTTTTTTTTTTTCCAAACCCCTATATGACACTTGAAATGGACATGAAGCAATTTTTGGAAAGGTATAGGTTTAACTCATTCATAATGGTTCATTTCTTAAATTTAAAGAAAAATAGATGATTTCAAAATGAATACATAACCTACATCGTGATCATGGTTTATCTGTGTGTGTGTGGAGGGGCTGCCTTGCTAAGAAACCATATTCCTGTATGGTCCCAAGTTTATAATTAGACAAACAAGAAAATAATGCTATTAGGTTTCCACTAATGTTTATCAAACTTTTTTGTTTTTCTGGTAGCATATGATAGCTTACACTGCTTTTCTTTTTCACATGTTGCACAAGTATTTCAATGCTTCCAAAAACATTGTTTTAATTGATTCTGCATATTGGATGCTGGTTAGGACATTCTGTTGTTTTAAGAACTGATACACATTTCTAGTCTTGATCTCTCTCTTTCCCTTGTTTTTTGTTTGTTTGATTGATTGATTCCCTTTTGACAGATTCTCATGCAGTTCTGGCTCTCAAACTACTAAGTCATTGAGGGCGACTGGACTCCTGATCATTCTGCTTAAACCTCTTAAGTATTGAATGACCTCCACACCCTACCCAGCTGCTTTCAAAGAGCACTATAACTAGTTGTATTCTACTTCTAACACTAGTTTCAAAAACAATCACAATAACAACATCAACAAAAGCCTTGTCTCTACTAGTGAGTTTCACTTTTATATACTCTGCCATGACTGAAAGCAATATCTGTCTACCAATCATGTCAGTAGCTTGGCCCTCCCAAATTCCTCTGTCTTTTTTTTAATCATATAGTGACTTTTCTGATAGCACAGTTACCTTGAATTTCTTTCTATTTGTCATGGTTTAAGACTTTAAAAAGCCTTAAAGACTTAAAAAAAGACTATCTGTATTTGAAACTTCCATAACTGCACCAATAAATAAATAGATAGATAAATACAGCTACTCCCCCTTGAAATGCAGACACATAGTAATATTGCTGTACTACTTATAACTACTATAAGTTTTAGAGTTTTCATCATTATCTTTTTCTAGAAATGAAGACATCTTGTCTGTTTCATCATACTATTAATCTCAAAATTTCTAAAATTTATACAAGTCACTTAAAGTCCAGAATTAGGAACTCATTGGCCAAATTTTAACAATAGGGTCACTCTGTGGCCAAATTTTAACAACAGGGTCACTCTGTGATTCTAACAGTGGACAACATATTTAAATTATTTGGCTATGAATTATCCCATTAACAAAATTGTTCTAATAACAATGTCTATTTCAACAGAATGAGTGTCAACCCAACTATAGCTGTAAAATACATAAAAACATCACAGCACAGGGAAAGCGTAATTCATAATAGTTTATTTATTCTCATACAAAAAACTCAAGACATGTAAAATTCATGCCTGTTTTTCCTGCTAATATAGATGTTATATAAATGTAAATGGCTTCAAGGCTAGTAGTTTTCTATGCTTATCTATAAGGATGGATTATGCTTATAGTTTAAGGTATACTCTAAACTAAAAGGCACAAAACAGTAACAATGTAGAGGAAGAATTGCTGATTAAATGTAGCAAAGAACAATTTAAGGGGCTGGAGAGATGGCTCAGTGGTTAAGAGCATTGCCTGCTCTTCCAGAGGACCCGGGTTCAATTCCCAGCACCCACATGGCAGCTAACAACTGTCTGTAGTTCCAGTTCCAGGCAAACACAAAGGCAAATAAATAAAGTTTAAAAAAAAAGAACAATTTAAAATGAATGTATAAATATAGATAACTATAATTTTAAAAGTGTTCTGCTACATCACAGAATGATACATCTGAGATAATTTCATATGTAGGAAAAATTAGTTTTATTTTCTAGTAAGCATTTATTTTACATAGGCTACAATATAAAGGGTTTATTTTGACTCAGATTTTCAGGTTGCAGTCCACCACCATCATACCCCACCATCATACCAAAGCAGTCACAGAGGCAACAGAGGGGAGAACCAGCCACATAACACCCATAGTCAGAAGAGAGCCGCTGATACATGCATGTCAAAGATCAGTATATCACTCCTTTGCATTCACTCCCAGTGTGATAATTGGGTAGTGCTGTGGAATATTAAAGATGTGTTACCTTTATTTATGCTGTGAAACATTTGATTAATGATGCAAAGATATTGCATTGTTTTACCTGAGTTTGTTTAACTGTGTGCGTGAAGCTGTGTTACTTTACCTGTCTAAAATATCTGTTTGGTCTAATAAAGAGCTGAATGGCCAATAGAGAGGCAGAAAAAAAAAAGGATAGATGGGACTGGCAGGCAGAGAGAATAAGGAAAAGGAAAACATCTGGGAAGAGAAGGGAAAGGAGCCAGAGAACAAGGAGAGGACACTGGGGAGGGGGGCAGCCACTCAGCCACACAGCCACACAGCCATATGGCAACACAGCCAGCCATGGAGTGAAAGTAAAAGTATAAAGCCCAGAGGCAAAAGGTAGACAGGTTATTTTAAGTTAAGAAAATCTGGTTAGAAATAAGCCAGGCTAAGGCTATTTGTAAGTAATAATAGGACTCCATGTGAGATTTATTTGGAAGCTGGGTGGTGGACCTTCCCCCGTCAAATGCAAAAAGAGTTAAGGAAAACAACCAACAACAGGTCAGTTCATCCCACTTCAGTTAATGTAAAATCAACAATCCCCACTAAGGAGCCACAACCCAATGAGGACAACCCTCCATTGAGGGTTTCTTCTCAGGTGATTCCAGACTGTATCAACCTAACCATTGCACTTCCGTTTGTGTCCTTTGTGGTGTACAATGTGTTTCCACATGAGATAGTAAGATGATAAACAGCTTGTGGAAAATGCCTATTTTCAAATGCAACTTAAAATAAAAGGCTGATTATGCTGTTGTCTGGGTGTAGTCCTGCCACTTTGGTGATATATTGTGTATGCTCTAAAGAAATGAAGTTTGCCTGAAGATCAGAGGAACAATTATTGATATCTTGTGTATTCTTTAAACTGAGTGAAAATCTTATTGACAGAGAAACAAGCCACAATACCTCTCAGTCCTGAAAGGGGAAGGGTTGCTGGGGAAGGCCAGATTACTGCCTCCTACTGCCTTATGCGTCTTTCCCAACCCAACTATCTCACTTCCTGGTTCAACATTCCTAGTGCTAGAATCAAAGGTGTGTCCCACCACTCCCTGGCTCTGTTTGACCATGAACTGACAGAGATCCTGAGTGAACTCTGTGGATCACCACTCGCCCGCCCGACCTCCATGGTTACATATGCTCTGTCCTCTGATTTCCAGGAAAACTTTATTAGATTACAATATATGCTACCATATATTGCAAACCTATTACCACACATAGTAGGAAGAAAATTTCTATAAACCAAAATTAAATAAAAATATTAGGCAATACTTGAAAATTTTGTACCATTACCAAATTGTGCAATTTCAATCCAGATTGGACCTGCATGATAAAAAGTTATGACAGTTTTCTGACTTTTCTAAATATATTAAAATAGGGGCTTCAGGTCTTTGAGGATGACTATAGAGTTGGAGAGAAGCAATACATAGAATATAAACTAAATTTTTAGGATAATATTGAAAGCCTGTCTCTCTCCTAATCTTATTTAGACTAAGGATTTCGTAAAACTTCCTGAATGATAATTCTCATCTCAAAAGCATTTGTTTTCACAAAAGAAAACTTATTTCTTCAACTTTTTTAGACTTATTAATCATTTGCAACTTAATCTAAGATTTCTGGCTGGACTTCCAGAACAAGTGTTTGGTATTAACACTCAAAATTTTAGTATGTCTCTACTTTATTAAAACAAAAGATAGCCAGTCATAAACTTATGCATTACTGTGAAGTATGCATAATTATGAACTATGCATTATTTTAAACTATACATTATTATGAACTATACAATATCATGAACCAGAAAATATTCAATGTCTATGAATGTAAATATTATTTTTAAGTCTGTTTATTTTTCTTTATGTGTAAGTTTCTGTGCATATAAGTGGATATGTTAGGTATCCAAGAAGACCAGAGGCATCAGATCCTCCAGGAGTTGGAGTTACAGGCTGCTGTAAGCCACCCAAGGTGACTGTTGTAACCCAAACCCCGATTCTTTGCAAGAACAGTATGTGACTCCCTCCACCCCTTGATTTTTTTTTTTTAAATTATATTATATCGCCAGTGAATCCAAAGAGCTAAAAATAGCTTTATATACTTTGGAGTGTTTTAAAAAAGGAAAGCCTGTAATAATAGGTCTCTCACATCCAGTGAAATTTTACTATAGACCTTTATGAATTAAAAACTGTCAAATGGCCTAATGGTCTATTGCCATGCTTTCAATATAGGGATATTTTTATTATATAAATCCCCTATTAATCTTATGGGATTATTAATCGATTAGTAGGAGTCACACAAAAGACATGTATCTGTACAGTGTACCTGTCATAGACAACATAGAATACAACCATTTAAAAATAAGAAACAGTTAAGAGCACCCTCTGTTCTTCCAGAGGACCTGGGTTCAATTCCCAGCACCCACATGGCAGCTAACAACTGTCTGTAGTTCCAGTTCCAGGCAAACACCAAGGCAAATAAATAAATAAAAGTGTTAAAAAAAAAAAGAAAAAAAAAGAGAAAAAAAATAAGAAACAGGGCTGCAGCTATAGGCAGGGAGAACACTTGTCTAATATATTCAAGGACTAGAGTCTGATCACCCACTAGTACTGACTTTTTTCTCCTATGAAAATAAACTCTGAATGAGATCATTTATGACTTGCCTACAAGCACTGTCAAAGCATTTATCTTCCCCACTCTTTCCTGGAAGAAGCTACCCCCTTATTAATCTTGAAAGAAAACAAAATTGTATAATTTTCCTAAATTAATATTGTTGCTCATAGTATTTTAGACAAAAATTCTTTTATGGATAAGAATTGAACATACTAAAGTCAGGTAAGTACTTCTAGAAACATAAATTATGTGCAATTCTTAATCTGTAATATTCAATGTGAATCTTAAAGGCAATTTCTTAGATCAAATGACTAATACAGTGCTTCTATTTGGTGGCCAAAAATTGAGCCATACAAGGCAGAACAATGTCATGGTCATTTGATCTGCAATTATTATGAATACTCTGTTAAGAATCTGGGTGAGTGAATCTTATCATTCATTCAGAAATTTTGTCATAACCAATTCTGGACAAGTAACCCAAGAAAATATGAAGAATTACTACCTGTACTAAAAATTATAATTACCATAGAATTATTGCAAATGGTAATTCAGACTCCAAGTTTGCTCAAACACATGGGGAAATTGTATAATACAAGTTCATTTATAATTTAACTTTCTGTTTATTCTAAAATCTCCAGCAGAGGTATCTAATCTGCAGCCTACAGGGCATGTGTTCCTCAGAATAGCTATTAATATGCCTCAACACAAAACTACAAACTTTGAATACTTTGTAATTCCTTGTTCTTATAAGACTTTGTGAATTCTAAATTTGGTGGAATACAGCAATTTGTCACCATGTCCTATGGTTGGATATGTATGCACAGAAATGCCTATGAAACATAAAAGTTAAAATCTTATTTATCCAATTAACCAAATTATATGTTAGCTAACATATTCTAAGAGCTACCCATGTCACTTCCAAATTCTAGTCTTGGGTGATTTCTTTCTATCAATATTTAACCATGGATAGAGGATCCATATAAGAAAAAAAGTACTCGCTAATTCATGGCTTCCTTTTTCATGGTTTCATTATGATCATCCTTGGCCTGAAAAATATTGCTTATCTTTAATCAGAAAGATGTACAAAGAAGAGGGAGGTAGAAAGATAGATGATAGACAGACTGATAGACAGGCAGATGCTAGAAGAGATAAAGAAGAGAGAAATCAAATTAGTTTTATTAGCTTGTGTTACAGTAGTTCTTTTTTATTATTAGTTGTTTTCAATCTCTTACTGTTCCTTTTTTCTAAATTTAACTTTCCCAGGGTGTATTTACATACACAAACACAGTACAGGAAGAATTTTGTTACTCCTGTTTTCAGATGCACAGATGCATCTAAGATTGCTTTCCCTTTTGCTTAGCCTGGAGAAACAAAGCATTTTTCAAACTACAAAGCTGTGTGAAAATAAACAAGACACAATTTTAAAATATCTATATTGAGAAACTGCTGCGGACTATCAGACAAAGTGCAGATTAGGCTCACAGAATAACAAGGTCCAGTACAGCAGGCATTAAACAACTGTCAGGAATCCTGGGCTTTGACCACTTAAGAGATGCATTCTGTCTCTCTCTCTCTCTCTCTGGAATTCTGAAATTAAACTATATCGCAGCTGGGACTTTTCCAAAAGGCCAAATCATGAGGTCAACCTAAACAAGAACTCCCTAAGCATTTGTTTCTCTCCTTAGAACTGAACACAGAGCTTCCAGCATGCTAGGAAAGTATCTCCACTGAACTAATCCCGAATCCTCCTGCTGGCCATTTTAATCATTGTAGTCTGTGGTGTCATTCAGATCCCTGCCTCTCTGGTTTCTGATATAATGGCAGACACTGGAGTCTTCCAGGCATCAACTTTCAGGGTAAGTTTGTGGTTGACTCCTAAGTTCTCGGCCTGCAGTCCACAGCAATCACTCTTGTCCCTCTTCTCTTGCCATCTTGCTCTCACTTTTGACCTCTTCTTAAAGATGCGCCACCACTGTAAAATCGCCTCTGATTTCTTTTCTTTTTTTAACTTTATATCACATTATATTGCATGTACAATGTCATGTTTCATCATAAATTCTCAAAACTACTGAAGCCAAAATGTCTTTGCTTTTTTGTTTTTGTTTTTATAATTTTTTTATGTATAAAGTCATATTCTTATCCATGTATGTCCTTGTTCAAGCTCCCTTCCCCCTCCCACCCCTTCCAGTCACTCTCTCTTCTCCACATCTCTTTATCTGAGCCTCCACAGCAAGGGCAGGAGGTTCCAAGGCTGATTTCTAAGCAGCCTATAACCTTGTCTATAAAACTTATTTCTCTCCTACTTCCCAGTTATTTATTCCCAGCTTCATACAGGAAGTCTAGGCTGGCTCTCTGGCAATCAGGCAGACAAAAAAAATGAAGGGTGTCCCACTCCAGCCATTCCAGACAACCCCAGTGTCTGACACAAAGGACTACACAGATATTTTTTAATAAAATATTGTACTGCATCATAAATAAAATAACGAAGAAGAACAAAACAGAATTCTATTTTATTGAAGTCTATGTTGCCCAGTTTTCTAAATGACTGTGAATTTTCCTGCACTTTAAAATAATTAATACGGTAATTAATAGTGTCTATTTCACAGGCTTAGTGAAATTTTACTGTAAAAACGACAAATATTTCACAATTAGGAAAGCATGTTGAAACAAAGTTGTGGAAGCAGGTTCAATTATCCTTTCATTTCGAAATAGTTATCCAATTGGCCTAAGTTCTCTCAAGATAATTTGATTTTTACAATATGACTAGAATATGAAATATCAAATTTGGAACGGGATATATCTCACAGTCAGATATTTGGCAAGAAATTAGCCTCAACTCTCAAACCTTTTAGAAGAGGATATTAGGTATTAATTCCACAAGAATCCAGGGCTCTCACTGATTTGTTTTGATATGCAGGTCCTATTCTTGTGGTCTCTGAGATGGGAGTGGTCCAGAGGCATTTCCTTCATCAGCTTTACAAGTAAGCACAGCTGAGCTAAGGACAGCATGGCATTGTCATTTGGAGTTGTCTAATCTGAGCAATGTTCTGGAAAACCGAAAGGGTTGTCTCAGCTTTGTCTTTTGTCCTAAAAATGCCTTCATAAAATGTGACTGTGGAATACTTCGGAATTTTAACACATCCTAAGAGGGAGCACTTCTGACAACTAGTTGTCACATGTAACTTGTTGCTTGGCAAAACTGATTGAAAGTGTGTGTTTAGAGCTGTATCTAAGTACAGTGACTAATTTCATCAATGCAGCAATGATTCAATGAGCAAAGAAAAGCTTTGCCTTATATAATCTAGAAAATATTAAACATACATTTATTTCATAGCATTAGCAAAGTATCTGCTACTACATAGTATTTTCTAGACATGAAAAGGAAGCTGTATCCATGAAATAGCAACAATATGGCTGTCTAAACAAGACTTGTTTGTTTCTTGGCTGATGGGGCAATATAAAAGGTAAAAATTTTACAAGATCTCATGCCTAAAAGAATTAAGCTGAGAGTGACTGGGAGGGGAAGGAGGGGGAAGGGAGTTTGAACAAGAGGATACATGGATTAAAAAAAAAAAAAATGAGACTTGATTCAGAGTAAAAAAAGAAAAAAAAATTAAAAAAAATAAAAAGAATTCTAAATTTAAAAAAGAAGAATTAAGCTGCTGAGAGGGGGAAAAAGTTAGTTTTGTCCAAGGACAAAAACCCTAAAAAATTTATTCAATTCCAAGTGGTAAGACTTAAACATATGTACATATAAGTAACCATAAATGAACTCAGTAAGTTGTATGTGTATAATTATGCATCTATGTATGGACATACACACATATATAAACATACACATAAATATATACATATGCAAATAACAGTAAAAATAAAATTGTGAATTTGAAAGGTATTGGAAGGTACATGAGAAATGGTGAAGGGAGAAATGAAGGAATAGTAATTGTATAAATAAAACAATCATGCCTAATAATCTGAAAACATTAAAAAACATTCAATTAAGAAAAAGATAAGCAAAAATGCATTCATTCTGTAGCATTAGTAAACCAAAAGTATTAATGTGTTAAACAGTGACATGTTTATGTTAAATCTTACTATGATATTATTTGTTCATCTCAAACAACATAAGCTTCATATGTAAGAAAATGAAAAAAGACTATTATGGTTGGAATATGCTCACTTGAATTATAGTCCATTGTTTTATATTTAAATATAAAATAAAATTCAAACTTAGCATGTTGGAATATTCTGTAATACAAGGATTCAGAAGTAAAGAAAAATGAGGAGTTAGAGGTCACTCTCAGGTTCACAATAAACTACCTATTCTGTTTTTAAGACTCTGCCTCAAATACAAAACAAAAATATTTAAATAATATCATTTGATCAATGCCTATTTCATATTTCCTACTACTTAGAATTCCTTAACTTTAGAACTATTGATATTTTAACTTGTTTTTTGCTGTGGGTGTTCCCTGTGCCTAGAAGGAATTTCTGAAGTTTTCTTGGCCTCTACCCATGAAATCTCAAGAACAACCAATGGAAGTTTATCCTAAAGCATCACACAATGGTTCCTGGGGTGGAGGCAAAACAAATGTTTCCCAGGTGAGAAACTACTAGACTGAAATGTAGAGCTAAGTATCATGTGTTTGTCACAGGCTATGAGACTTGTGATTTCAAACGAATACATCAAAGTTAGTTGGGCAGGTAGAGAAAAAAAAAAGATACAGAAATGAGTTCAGCCTTATTTCCTTTTAGTAATAGGTTGAAGTTCAAAAATAAAGAACATCAAGAGCTGCTGATTAAAACATGGAATGCACAGTATCCCACTTCCCAAGTGAAGGATGTGTATATGCTTTCATCATCAAAGATAACAGGGCCTTTGCTACTTGGCCTACAACCTTGATTATACACTTCTCTATCTCTAAGCCTCAGAGTGTTCTTATTCAAGGCTGTTCAATTCAGAACATTAACTCTATCCTACACAGTTCTTGAAGCAAAACCAGGAGGCTCTCAAAACCTTTCATTTTAATTAGTAGGTTTTTAAATTTTAAAATTATGTCTGTTTTGGAAAATATTACTTTATACAGTGGGAGTTTAAGAGAGTGGGCTTTGGAAGTCATGCTTCTGCTTTCCAGATCCCTTACTACCAACTACATTTGCACTCCCATTTTTCATTTGTAAATTATGGATTGCAACAATTACTTGTTGCTTGAGGTTATTCTAGAAGCTAAACAAACTACTTCTATGTAAAGCACTTGTAAATATTAAGTAATACATCTATAATTAGTAAACTGCAAGATGTGTATTTTTCACATTCCATCTTCTCTGGAATTAAGAAGTCATCTCACCAAATGTGACATACCATGGTCAAGTTGCTTTATTTTTTCTCCTTAATAAAGTCACTGTTTGCAACTCAAATAAACTCCACCTTGAATTTTAAAACATAAATTACTACTATAGGGTTAAAATGATTAAACTAAAAGTTTGTAGTGGTTATATATGATTATAATGGTAAATTAACTGGATTTATAAGTACTGAGGAAAGAAAGCTGTGGACATGTCTGGGGAGAACTGGCTAGATTAATTTAACTGAAGTGAGACACCCACTCTACATGTTGGGAGCAGCATTACATGGGCTGATGTCCTGAAAAAAAGGTAGGAAGTGATCTAAGGACCAACATCCATCTGCCCTTGTTTCCTGACTCTAAGTGCAATGTGATTGACTCCTGATGCTGTGACTTCCCCCAATGATGGGCCAAATTCTGTACTCAAATCAATACTTCCTCCTTAAGCTGTTTTTGTCAAATATTTTGTCACAGCAACAAGAAATGTAATTAATTCAATAGCCATTTAACTTGTCTGTTTAAATACAAAAATGGACTCAGTTACTCAAATAAAAGATATTTTCTAAATGCAGATCAAGATATTTCTCATCAAGAAAATATCAAAAATCAGTTTCAATACATTCAAATCTATCTTGAGAATTATGTTGAACAGTGAAGTCCTGAACTGTAAACTCCCAATGTTCAAGTAAAGTCTCTAGTTCTCTACTTATATAACTACTCAGACTTTGTAATTCCTTTAGTAACTATTTCTTTGGCAATAGATGGTTTCTGGTGATTTCTTCTTTTGTCCATTTCTTAATACCATGGTAGAAGAACAAATAACCATATTGGCAAAATAACTTTAAGGATGTAATTATTCTAAATTATGCAAGTAACAATTTAAAAAGATGTGTGTTTATCATGGATGGATGATATATCATTACTGTAGGAGCAAAATTATATCCAGTGACTGTTTTGTTACCCACAGTATTTTGTGAGTATGTGATAAAGAGTAGAGGTCAAAGCAAGCAAGTACTATATTATGTCTTCGTATTCTTTAAACCCTAATAAGAAACAAAAGAGGCTCAATACTGGTAGCCATTGTTCAAGTTTGTGGACATAGGAAACATATCCAAAGTCCCTCAAAGTACTATGTCTTGAAATATGTCTTATAATTGTATATGTATATGTAACTGTATATGATAACTATGTATGATAATTATCACTATTATATTTTATGGGAAAAATAGTAATAAAACAGTTTTAATATCTATTGGAAATTTTCTATAGAATGCAATGTAAGCAGTCAGTATCAGGAAAAATTCTCTGTGTTCATTATTGCTGTTTGCACAGGACTTGCACACATCCAACAAAACAATTGAGAAAACAGTAAGTGAACTGGATGGGAGGAGGCAGAGGATGAACGGGATTGTGAGAAGGGAGAGAGGATAATGGGACTGAATATAATCTCCATATGTTGAATACATATACAAAATTTATAAAATGAAAAATTAATAGTAAAAAGAAATAAAGAGTAGAAAGACCAGTTCTGCTTTTCATTTGTCTAAATATACACAGAAATTGGGAAAGTTGCATATAAGACATAAATGAGGTGGAATGCTCTCTGTATGCTGTACATAAAGGACTGGTTTGGCCTGTGCAGAACACCGTAGAAGTGGGTAGAGAATCAGAGAACAGGCAGGTAGAAAAAGAAGGGTGGAGTTAGTCAGTAGCTATCCGACCCCCAAAGAAGGAACATGTAGAGGTATGGGCTGAGCCATGGGCTGAGCCACATGGCGGGAAGATTACTAGAAATGGGTTGATTTAAGATGAAAGAGCTAGCTAGTAATGTGCTTGAGACATAGGCCAAACAGTATGATGTAGACTTGGCTACAGTCCTTGTCTTGTTACCCCCATTTCTCATTTCAGCCAGTCTAAATATGTCATACTTTTATGGAAGAAACAAACCTACTGTGGCTTCCATAAGTGTCTGATTCATTTCTTTGGGGGACAAAAGCTGCCGCAGACCAGGTTCCAAACCTCTGGGCCCAAAAGGACCCTGGTAAACTTTCTACAACACATAAATTCTAACTAGTAGCCATTAGATGGTAGGCATACAAGCAGTTTAATGTTCTGTACTTATTCATTTCACCTTTCTGACCTTTCTGATATTGTTTTTTGTTTTTGTATTAAATAAAAAAGCAGCACAATTCTTCTCCAATTGTTTTTAGCTTTTCCCATGAAATTATGCCATTTATAGATTTAAATGTATCAAAGAAAATATCCCATTAAACTTATATTTTTTAAGAGATGATTTCTTGTACTCATACATAATTTTTGAATTTTTCATGATGGCAATATAAATTATTACAAATTATCATCTCCTAAAAAAGTCTACATTTTAGCTGCTTTTTATAATTCAAATTATATAAAATGAAAATAAGCATAATATATATTATATATGTATATATATTAAGAAGCCCTAGGGATTACAAGTCATTCAAGTGATTCTATCTATTAATTGTCTTAGGAAGACTATGTTAAAATTTTTAAGTCAACAATGTTCTTTTAAAATGTCTACAGTTAAGAAGATAACATAAGAACTTGGGAAAGTACATCTACCAGAAAAGATCAATTCATCTATAGTACTAAGTAGCTTCTGATGAGCTGCAGTCACTATCTAGACTTGGCTACAGTCCTTGTCTTGTTACCCCCATTTCTCATTTCAGCCAGTCTAAATATGTCATACTTTTATGGAAGAAACAAACCTACTGTGGCTTCCATAATGGGTGATACCCACATGTAAATGACAGGTGGTGCCTAAACAGATCTTTTTGCTCTGAGGACTGGCACCTGATCTTGGCTTAGCCCACACACAGCACAAGAGCTGCCAGTTAATGGGCATCAAAGCTTCTCTGGACTTCAGTGCACTTCATATCCTGACTTTGTCCCAGTTTGGGAGCTGATGGCTAGCCAAAGCATACATTGGATGCCAGGTCCAGCATTGGGCCTATGCTGAGATTCCCAACAGATGGTGCAGTGTGGTCAAAGAACCAGGCACCATGATCTCCCACCCAGCCTGGCAATCAGTTTTATGTTGACAGTAACTATTAGCACCTATTTGATGAAAACACAGGAAAAAGCTCCATCCTGGCAACAAGGGATGCTTCCAATTAATTCAGTGTAAACAAAATATCAGGTTTCAGGACCCAAAAAGATTATATGCACTATTCCAAGTTTCAGTTTTCCATGTAGCAAAATATGTATATTTAGCTTTAGAAACTTCTCTAAAAATCACAAGTGTTTCACTGTATATCTACATATCTACTGTTTCTTTTTTTTAAAAAAACTTCATTTATTTATTATTTCTTTATTTATTTGCCTTGGTGTTTGCCTGGAACTGGAACTACAGACAGTTGTTAGCTGCCATGTGGGAGCTGGGAATTGAACCCGGGTACTCTGGAAGAGCAGACGGTGCTCTTAACCGCTGAGCCATCTCTCCAGCCCCTGATATCTACTGTTTCTATAAACATATATTTATAATACAAAATTTAAGCAAGTTACCTAATTTTACACACAATATAAAATTTTAACTGTGTTGAGTCCATAAACAATTGTTAGTTAAAAAAAATATGAAAACTAGTTTAGAATACTAATTTCACAATGGAAAAATTCTGTCCACTAATATGAATGCATGATGTTGGAAACTAAATTACCTTAAATATCTGCTTCTGTATCTCCCAAGTAAGAGTCATATTATGCTGTGGCACCATCCTTTAACATGACAACATTGAAAGGCAGAAGCGTTTAGTAGCACTTATGGTACCGGGTAAGTTCTCTTAAGTCTTCTTTAGAGACTGTCACCTTTCTCATTATAAGCATAAAAACAACTCAGGGAAACACCAAGAATATGGCGACGTCAACTTAAAATTTGATAATACTGAGGCTAGGACCTAGTACTCAAGGAGGCATAATCTCCCAGACATAGAAAAACAATAACATCAAAAACAAAAACAGGACGTGATTTCCAAGCCTGGCAAACTGACTGGTAATATGTACCAATATGTCTATATTAATTCAAAGCAAATGTGGTATCTTTACCACCTTTAGCTAAGCAATATTTAATATTTCTATAGATATTGGTTAGACAGATGAAAACGAATGTAAAATTAACACAAATTGGATGTTCCTTATATTTCATCATTAATCCTCTCCTCTCGACTGTATGTATGGTACTGGTAATGCTTTCTGTGTTTCACTGTAGTGTTCATAGTGCTTTGTAATAATTTCATCATTTAACAACATCATCTCAGTTTGAACATGTCAAAGCAGAGGATAATCACTAACCATATCACTCTCTTGTTCCATATATTTCCAAAATGTAAAACACATAGAGTTTAAACAGTTTCTCTAAAATCATGTTCCTTCTTAGAGGTAAAGAAATCGGTCAATCATCCTGGTTAGCAGGTAGAGGTAGAAGCAAAGACACACACAATCACTGTCAAACAAGACCTCCAAACCTACTTGTTGAACAATAGACCACATACTTATTATGCTGTTGGCATTTGCACAAAAAAAAATTCCATTATAATTGCCTTTACAGTTTGTAATACTTTTTTTGCCAGAAGGAAATGGGTAAAATCTTTATTTAACACCAAAGACAATTTTGATTTACATTTGTCCTTGTTTATTTGGCTCATGGGGACAGATGCCTCTTTAGACAATGTTGGATATACATTGTTTTGCACATGCTCTTAGTATTACTCTTTTTTTTTCTAAAATTATTTTAACTGAACAATCTCTACTAGCCAGTCTTATCAAAGTGGGTATTTATCAGGAACTCAAATTGCCACATGTCCTTGAGGTACACACTGAACATGAGGACTAGAGATCTCCAGAGATCTCCACAGCAGGATAGCTGAGCGCCTGTTCAGCATCCCCCACAACGGAAGTGCACACGTTCTAAACAATAGAGCTTCCAGACAATTAATCCAGGAGCATTTTCCAGGGCTAACTGTAAAGAGCCACTTTGTTCAAAATTGCACAGTAAAGAGGTTATAAGTGGTTCTATTCAGGTTCTCTTCTGAAAGAATCATCTATTTCTGTGAATCTCATATTCCATGGAACTGAGAACTCTGGAAAGTCTCACTTAAAATAGACTTTAGAAAAGGAACTTGTCAGTGGGCTGAGGAAAATGGATAGAATTTTATACTATATTTCTTAAAATGCTTATTCTGTAGGCCCTTTTCTGTTTTATGAAATATTCATGAATTACCTACACTATATGGAAGTCATCAACTGAATTTCGAAGTGGCAGTCATACATAAGAATGTAAATGGCTTATTGTATTTCTTTCTCTTCCCCCACAAAGAAGCTATTATGAACATTCCATTCTCACATAGATCCTTATTGAGGAAGTTAATGTCACTTTAGAGTTAGTTTAGAAAACAAAATAAAAACAGAAGAATTTCATGTAAATGATGAAGTACACTGAATGTTCAATTATATTATTTTGCTAACAACTTAAAATACAGACTATACTTTAATTTTTAGAGATGAGATCATAATTAAAATAATCTCCCATACTTTTGCCCAAATTTTAAAAGCTTTTTAAATTCACCATCCCACTCTTAGATTGAATAGAACATTGTAGTGAATGCTAGTCAGTTGCGTTCTTATTGCTTTGTACATAAGCTTGTGATATTTGCTCCTTTGTTGGCTTATAATATATTCACAAATTTTAAAGCATATGAATTTTTGATGTCTTCTTTTTGATAATCTCTTTATCTTATGGTGCACTGCCCTCTTCATTACAATTTCTAACACCCACTACTTCATAAAATACTTGTGAAAACATATATTAAACTATTTGATCATCAAAGAATACTAATAAGAACAAAGGTCTGGGGTCAGCTGAGATATCGAATGCAGCACCGAGAAGAAAGAGTTCTATGTCAGCTCTTTGTTGTATTTATTATGTAAATGGTTGTCCATCCTGCCTTGTCTCATTAACCTACAATTCAAAGAAGACAGCAAGTGTCACTTGCACTTTGCTTTAAAGAATTACTTTTGAAACTGGAGATGAGAACTCTCAATAAATTGTTGCTTCTAAATAAGAACACAGCTGAAAATGTGTTATTAGAAGTTAAAACTTTTAAATACTCTGAAGTATCTTCCTTTTTTAAAATAAAAGAAAGTAGTCAGGTGTGCTAGCACTGCCTGTTATCCCAGCCTTGAAGAGGTGAAGGCAGGAAGGTCACAAGTTCAAGGCCAGCCTTGGCTATTTAGTAAATTTTAAAAAGTCAGGCTGGGCAACATTTTGATTCTATAGTAAATGATCACATTAAACATCATTTTTTCTGGGCATAGGATTATTATTAGACATCCCTTGTTTCCTATCTCAATCAGACATTCTGTCCAAAATAATAATAATAATAATATTTCAACTCCACAGAAATATGTTGTTAATATCATTAAAGTTATTTGTAGAGAAAATTTAGGTAGCTAAAGCTAAATGAAATAAATAAACATATTGTTACTATTTTAAAAATATGTTCACCAGGATGAATAAAACTAAGACAAAAATCTTCTTTGAATTCATCTCTTCCCACTGAAAGTTTGGCAAAGATAGCTTCTTCTGTGTTGAAGTTTCTAGTACCTATCACAGCATTTTGTAATTTAAACATGAATTGAAAAGCTTCCCTTGTCTCCAAAAGAAAAATAGTCACATATTACTTACATAGTAATTATAGGCTATGCAGCTGCCCTACAATGCTTTACTACAAATGTGTTAAGCTGAGCCACTACAAAAACTATATTCAGATTTTACTAAACATTAAGCCAAATAAATGTCATCCACCATACCAATTACATATAAAAGAATAATCAATGCTCATCTCCCTCATCTGAGACCCAAAAATGTAATGGAATCAATGTTGTTGGGTTAGTCTGTGGCTCACTGAAAAGCATTACTATTATCCTTCCCCAAGTAGAGAGGTGTCTTTGCTTTTCATGGTCAAGCAAGAACCATGAAATACATACATATCAAGACTAAATAAACTTCTTTGAAATATCGTTTAAATCTGAAAAGTAAGAAAAAGTGCCTGGCTTCCCTCAGGATAAAAAATATTCATCAATTTGCACATTGAGCCTCTCTAACATAATGATTTAAAGCTAACACATTTGTTTAATGGATGAAAAATATTTAACTATTCAAACAGGTACTGTAATTGTATAATTCCAGAAACAAGAGACTAGAGGCCAGGAATATGAAAACATTTTAAAAAAGGTGGTATGAGTTTTCTCACATTTTGACTGTACTTTTTGAAAGTATAGTTAATATAGTACAGCTTGATTATTCACAAGGTACCTGAACTTTAAAGCAAATTACTTTTACAAGACATGGAAATTAGTGGAGAAGCTAAAGTTGAGATATTTATCACTTAAGATATAATAAACTGAGGAAATAAAACTAGTCTTAAATTACATTTTAGTTTTTTCATTCAAATTAAGGCAGATTAAAATTCAGTATAGACTCACAACTTTCTAGAATGTATTTTTATCTCAACTTGATTTTACTAGACAATTATAGTACAGGTATATGAAAGCAAAGGAATAAATTAAAAATATAAAGTCAACATACAAAGTAAAAATGAAATTTTTAAAAGTCACGAAGACAAAGGCTGGCATAGTGTCTGCCATCATCTGCCATCTTAGCACTTGAAAGACTGAGGGACCTAGGATGCACATTAATATTGTCTCTACAAATAATGGAGCAGACTATCAGTCTGTGTCCTTAATGCATGAGCCCATGATACAATGTAATAACACGCTAACTCTGTGGCCTTCTTCCTAAAATAACCAAAAACCAAAAAAACATACAACTAGTCTACCCAACCCATGTGAAAATGATATGTAAATGCAGGCTTTGGTATTCTGCAGCCTACCTGACTAGCATTCTTCTTTAAGAATACAAAGCTAGCAATGCTAAGAAGTATTGTGAACCTATCAAAGACCAAAGAGGATTGGGAAACATTCAACTAAACTCCAAAGTTTATTATCCCTAACTATCCTAGATTGGTCCATTGAGCTGAAAAAGACAATAATACAAATGAATTAAATCTAAAACAATGTTTATCTTGTATTTAATTATTTCAACATTTTTCATCAGGTGTGACAGATATTTCACAGATGTTAGAAATAAGTGAAAGTGGGTTCAAGATGTACAAATAACCCTGTATAAATTTTGTTATTTTTACAAATCAAAACATTCCCAAATTAAAACATAAGTTTTAAAACTACAGAATCTTTACAGTCTCAGTAATTTTGTATTTTGGTTTGAGACAAGGACCTTCTGTAGACTCTGGCTATACTGTGACTCACTATGTAGACCACCCTGGCCTCAAACCACAGAGGTTTGTCTCTGCCTTCAAGGTGCTAGGATTAAAGGTGTGTACCCACCAAACTCAGTTTATAGTCTCAGTAACTTAAAACTAATCATTGTCAATATTATTTTTTTGCTTCTGTTAACATTTAAAAATGTTTGTAATTTGAGCTCTAATTGGATTTAAAATTTTACTATACATATTAATGTGAATACCAATAATCAAATTACCTAACACTGCCTTTGTGTGTGTGTATATGTGTGTGTGTGTGTGTGTGTGTGTGTGTGTGTGTGTGTGTTGGGGGGAGAGTGTTCCTGTGCACGGCTATGTTAAGTGCCCATGGTAGAGGGTAGGAGAACCTCAGGTGCAATTCTCTGGTGCTGTCTATTTATTTATTTGTTTGTTTGTTTGTTTATTTATTGATTGATTGAGAGAGACATTTCAGTGACTTGAAACTCACCCTACAGTGTAGGCTGGTTGGTTTTCCAGGGAGCCCAAGAAATGCACCTATTTTCACATCTCTGTATCTATCTATAATCTGTCTCTGTGTCTCCCACCCTTACAACTGAGTTTAGGTTTCAGTTCTCTGAGATGGGAAAAACAGGTGTCTTTTTCAACAAAGGAACAAGTCCTTTACATTTGGGTTGAAAAGGGAACAGAGGGCCTAAGTTAGCCTCACAGTGTCTTGTGGTACCCAGAATACCTTAACTAAACAGCAATGTGGGGCCCAGAATAGTTTAGCTACACTGCTGCTATGACAGGCTTAAAAAAAATCAGCCTGACAGTAGGTTTGAGGTTCTTACTAGCAACATCTGGTAGTTCCAGGAAAAGCCCATAAGGGGACACCACCCAGGGAGGGGCCAGCATCTAAGGGGAAGTACCTGATATTCCAAACATTTCAATTGTTAGATAGTCCTTGAGACCAGCACACAGCTATTCCTTGATACCTTTTGACAAATGTCAAGCAACCAGGGTCCTGAACCCTTGAAATACTCTACTTCAACCTTCTCAATAATAATAATAAACCTATGCTAATTGGGCTGGGTGGACTCTGCTCTCACTGTTGCACTGGACAGACAGAGACCAACCTTAAGCATGAATTGCTTTTACATAAGAGTCTCTGCGATAGTCTTTTGGGGTCCCATCAATCTAAGCATAACAGGTCTCAAGAACAAACCCTCTTCTGAGTTATGTCCAAGCTTGTGCAGATGTGTCCAAAAATGATAAGACTAAATAAACCTCAGCCAATTAAAATATATTAATGTAACTGCTATAACTGACTCTGAAACACCCCTTAGCTGTGCTTAAAGGAAGTCTGCATATCCTTCTTGGGGTCCTCACCGTTTGTATAGGTGAACGACCTCATATGCATGCTCTTTGTTCTTGCTTACTATGTGAGTCTGAGATCATCCTTTAGCATCCCCTTGAAGTCTACATGATTCATTTACAAGGATGCATGTGGTACCAGATCCAGCTATTTAACTAGCATTCTTAATGGGAACTTGTGTTTTCAAGACAAGTTCTTTCTTCACCCCTCTAGAATTTTAACTTGATTCTCTGATGAACAAGCATGAGGATTTTTATAGTTACGAGACTCTTCTAATAGTGACATTTACGCATAGGCAGAAATTTGGTAGCAAAGTAACAAAAAGCAAAGAAAGAGTTGACTTCCTGGCCTATTTAGTTATATAATTTGAGTTAATTTAGCCAGTTAGTTGAATAACTGAACTGAGATTTAAAATGGATGTGTAACTATAGATTACAAAGAGGCTCTCAATACTATTTAAATGCCTGGTCTATTTAAACCCAGTGCTTTTGAGGATATAATTTAGAAAAAAGGTACATTTTCAGAGCCATAAGAAACTCAAAATTGAGATTTTAAAGTTAATGTGCAAATTCACCAGAGTTTTTTTCAGAGCAGAGAATGTGTATAAAAACCACTCCGTTTCTATGAAAGCATGTTCAACTTTAAGCTGTTAAGTGAAATCAAGTACCTCTAGAAGGAAACCCTTGAGAAACTACAGACTGCAATTTTACACAGACAATGATTGCATAGGTATGCCCGCTATCATGTCAGTAGGTAGAAATAGGGCCAGGCAGGGGAGACAGATATATAGCTATTGCTTTATATGCAGAAAAAAGTAGACTGGCTTATTTGGTAACAAATGTAAAGGTATTTATTTGTTTATTTTTCCTGTATCTCCCTATCATTGAAATAAAGGCTTGGTCCACCACACCTGCTTGGAAAGGTTGTTAAATAACAGGAAAACTTAGAAAACACAAAAAAATAATTTTTATAAGAAATAATAAGTAATTTTGAATATTTTGGAAATGGTATAGTGGGGAGATTAGGATGGGAAAAAGAAGAGTGGAAGAAATGTAAGACCTCTCTTTCTGGTGAGTGCCAGGAACTCCCAGAGGATAACCATCTCTGGATGTCCTATACTTTATGCACAAGCAGCTTGTTGCTCTCTGTTTTACCTAAGTCCCTAAAGTCAGCTGTGGAAGAGGCCTTTTGTTATAGATACTCTGAGCGTTCGAGGAAAGCATTGCAAATTAAACATCATAAAATAGGGCACACCATGTGGGAAAATTGTGCATAGGTGGCCATGAATTCATAGCATCATTAACAAACAAACAAATACCTCAGAGAAAGACAATACGTGAAGAATGTATGGTATTTGCGCTTGATAGGTTGAGTGAAGGGTCAGGAATTCATGTGGATTTCCAATGAGTGAGTGACATTGTATGTCTAGATATGCACAGAGTAGGCATAATGCCCCAAATAAAAATCACATGTCTGAAAGTTATCCAAGACTTAAGTGGGTAATGGACCAATGAGTGATGGTGATGCAAACATTCTTCTGGATAAACTCACCTTCCTCTTGGCAAGTCTGTATCATCTTTTTTCCACCTCACAGTGGGCTGTGGATCTCCCTGGAC
Source organism: Sigmodon hispidus (assembly GCA_004025045.1). Classification (NCBI taxonomy): domain Eukaryota; kingdom Metazoa; phylum Chordata; class Mammalia; order Rodentia; family Cricetidae; genus Sigmodon; species Sigmodon hispidus. Next base: position 170,044 of record PVIH01000384.1, read on the forward strand.
CTGACAACGAAATTCCACTGCCTCTTCTTCTAGCACCACCTGGTTAATTGGCCTCCTGAGAAATGTGGGTCGTTCTTGGGAAGAAAAAAAGGAAAAAAACACAAAGCAGTAAAATTAGATGAGGCATGCATGATTTAGAAAAAAATGGATTTTATTCATAGCACACTCAGATTCTATATCAGATAAAAATTTATCAAGCTAATCTCATTAAACTGAAAGACATTTTGAAACATCAGAATCAATAAGGCTTTTGTGAAAGACTATATAATATCTTGGAAAAAATATGAAGTTGATATTCTCTGAATTTCTGAGCCAAAATAGGTGAAACTTACCACACACACACACACACACACACACACACACACACACACACACACCACAAAACACTAATTTATAAACAGAGTTTAAAATGATTACTCTTTTATCATTGTTTAAAGTGGGAAAAGGAGAAGATAAAGCTGATGAAAAATAAATAATAAATATTCATGGTAGAATCATCAATAGCATTCCAGGAAAATACTACACTTTCAGAAATATTCTCTACCACTATTTTTTACTTGAGGTAATCTTTTTAAAAAGACTGAACATATTTATCATTATTTTAATTCATGTATTAAAAGCTATCTAACATTTTTAAAATATAGACACTGTTTTTGTTTTGTTAATTATTTCTGTACCACATAATTTTCTTCAGTGCTGTTTTTTTAGGGTTTCAGTCTTTCAAGTCTGCATGTTAAATTACATTCTAGCACTTTTCTGTAGAAGAGGAAAAATGCATTCTTCATTACAAAGGTTTCATCATCAAAGAGATATGAGGCTAAATAGTTTATCCCCTCTAAACAATTCCACCCCTTGTCTGGTACCTTATCTATCTTTTTAGATAAGTACTGTTCACTGGAAAATGTATCTCTTAAGTATTATGAACACAGGTTGTTATGCCCATGTGTAAGAATTTTTACCAGGGAGGCTGGACACATTGTTACAAGTGGGGATTTTATTGCTACCTACAGAAAATGAGAACCCTGGTTGATCACCAAGCTCTGTACAGCAGAAGTAGGTAAGAGACCATTGCCCCACCAGGCAGGGGTTTTTAAAGAAAAATAATCAAGATGCAACACACCTTGATGTTCCTGGATTGGGCAAAGGGGTAAGTTGCAGCAGCCATTGGAGTTTTCTGGCACGAATCTAACCTTTGAATCCATTGGCTGCTATGTTCACTCACAGACCTGGGCCCTGCCCCTAGAATGAATTCAGGTCCTTACAGGGTCTTGGAATCATATGTCACAACCCTGTTTGCTGCTTACTGAAGTAGAACATGAACTAGGTATGAAGAACAGAAGAGTTCTACATGGAAGAGGAGGGTTGACGAAGTGGATATAGTCTTATGGCTGTGGTTAACAAATTAAGGCTTTTAGCTTTCTAATATAGATTTTTGAATATACACATCAACAAAAATGATAGAATCACATTTAGGAGGAAAACTTTGTTGAAACTAAATTGCTTACAATAACACACTAAGAACACAGACAGCATATAAACATTTTTCTCCACTACATTGAGATCAATATTCATAGAAACAATTGTGAAACTTATAAAGGAAACTTTTTTTTTTTTAAAAAAAGTGATATAGCTGACATCTAGAAGACTGAGAAAGTTACATCTCCACAGAGAAGTGGACAGTAGAAATGGGCACAGAGCTATATCCCTCTTTTTGGTGTGTGTTTGTACAGACAAACATATGAATTGCATGACTGGAACATGTGAAGGGCCAAGGTTTATATTGGAAATCATTCTCCACAGTTCTTCCACCTTATTGGTGTAGGCACAATTTCTTTCTTTTTCCCCCCCAATGCAATATTTTTATTTAATATTTAGAAATATCACTTAATGGAACCAGATTGCACTCTCCTCCTTACCCTCCTTGGTCTGTACCCCTTATCCTTGGGATCTCATTCCCCATCCAAAAAAATAAAAAAGAAAACACACACACACACACACACACACATACAATTTTTGTTGTCCATATACTCACTGGAGCATGGTCAAATGCCCAGTGGCCAGCCCCTTAAAGAAAACTGAGTCCTTCCCCACCCAAACTCCTACCAGAAGTCATAAGTTGTGGAAAACTACACTTCAGCATTCTTATCTCAATTTTTAAGAGTTCTCTTTGATGACTTATTGTCTAGGCTGTTACTTTTTGGGGGTGACATGGGGGGTAGGAGTTGTCGCAGAAGTTGTCTACGTGTCTTTTTCTTAATTATGAGCCTTCAGTCATTGACAGCACTGAAAAATTCGCTTTCTTTAGATACAGTTTTTTAATCAAACCCAGGGGTCAAGGCTATGGTTAATCTTACTCCAGTCTCTGATTTTCATTGCTAGATTTAAAAATGTGTCTCAGTCTCCATGCACATGGTCATTTATGTGAATCTGAGGATCTCCAAGCACTGAGCCATCTCCCTAGCCCCAACACTTTCCTTTAAAATAGTGGGAACAATGTGCCATAACCCTGTATTTTAAGCATAATGATGCCTTGTTATTGTTTCTATAGTAAGTAGACAACAGGATTAGTATATTTTTATAAATGTTCCAAATAGTACATTAGCATGGGAAGTCAGACGGGTATCTCCTATGTGGTTTGATGCATTCATCCAGGGTTTGTATTAACCTCCTGCCAACAGAGAGGGAAACACTAATAACATCACTTGAGACTGAAAAATGATATTTCAAGAGGAGACCTCTTCTGTTCCTCTGATGTTAATGGGGGTATTGTACCATAACCTGGCTTGTGGAGGAACAAACTATGTACTATTTTCAATCATTAGGCAAATGTGAATGTGGCCTCTCCTACCCCAGGCTCCAAGCTTAATGGCTTGTAAATAACTAGCAACTTTATTTCATGAAGCAAAATGGTGGGAGCTGAAGCTAGCCATAGAGTGAAGGCCATGACTGTGAAGAGCATGTGGAACAGCTTAGGAAAGATGACAGGCTGGTTGAAGAAAAACTGATGATGGACTCTTAAGTCCCATAGCAGAACCCTGTCAAAAGTAAAAAACAAGGACCACATTGGCAGACCTGTGAAGGTAAAAGAGGAGAGAAAAATGAAGAAGTCTAAGGATTACTGAATAAAATTATTTCATTATAAACTGGTAAAGTTTTAATAAAGGTAGTATACGTAAGAGATCCAACTTAAATTTTCCATCAGATGAGCAGGATGAAGTATAAATGCACAGAAAGATTTTTAACCAATTAAACATATTGGTAAATATGGCATGTGTTTGTGTGAGTTCTTATGAGAAAATTACTCTTGTATATGTAGGCCATTGTAAGTAAGGTTTATGTTCCTTGAAGTCAAACTAACTTTGAATCAATAGTTAAAGGAAGATGCATATGCAACAGTAAAGAAAAAAGAAACACAAATATGATAATGCTACAACTTAATACTTAAAACAATATCTAAATAAGGAATCAAAAGTCATTTTTGTATGTGATAAAGATTCTCAACAAAATGTCAGCATTATTTTAGAGAGATGGAAAAGCCATGTTCACTGACATTAGATGGAGTCTCCTCCACATTAATATTCAGAAAGAATGAGAAAGTGAGGAAGTGACCTAATGAAGCAGAGTCAACACACACAGTACTTAAAGATATCTTAAGTTCATCAGAAGACAGAATGGTACTTTCTCTAAGTATAAAACATAAGATTTACGAAGATGACAGCATTGCTATCAACACTGGAAAATAGGGGTTTTGTGTAAATTATTACAAGTGAATATGATGAAAATTAGTTGACACTGAAATCATCATCAGGAGTGCTATAGAATGCATTGTAAAGACATCTAGTACCTCCTGTCAGATTTTTATAATATTATGTTGAGTATAAATTACAAAGCAGTTCCACACATTTAATAAAACCTGACACAAGTTCTATTAAAGTTCATAAATGTTCCCAGGTAAATCTTTGCATTCTCCTTAACATGTTCTAATCACAGTATTATACTATATACTTGATATAAAATGCAAAGTCATATTAAACATACAACAGAACATGGGACAATAGGTTCCTTAAATTCTTTTGTTTAGCATACATTGTGGAAACTCCATCATTTCATATGGTGATATGGAAAAGCATCTGAGTTACAATTTCAAGAAGAAGGCAAGATGGAGAGCTCAGCCATTCTGCTGATTTACCCAGTGGATCGCTTTTTATAGACCCCTTTCCTTCTACCTTCAAGCAGAGTCCAGCTGCTATGTAGAGAGATAATCACAGGAAGGCAAGTGGCATACAAATATCAAAAGTCTGATGTTGGAGACTGATACAATACAATTCAATTGACAGAAGAAAAATGGAGGCCAAGAATAACTGAGATGAAAGTCATCTACAGCATATCTAGAAGGGTTTTATGGTTCAGGATCTCAGTTTATCTGACTTCCCATGGTGTAATTTAACAATTTATTGATGTGTTATTGGACTTTGTTCACATTTACTCAAGAAAACACAGCAATATTTAAACATTTCTAATCTCTGTTATTGATTATTCTAATTGTATTATTAATTTTTTATATCAACTTTCTGATTTTTGATACATATAATTGTCTATGAAAATAATGATAAACTATAGTTTTCATTAACATGGCATATATTTAAAAAAATTTGGAGAAGAAATACTTCTCTCTTCCATTAGCCAAGTCTTATTTTTCTGGAAATATATGAAACAGAAACATGAATATTAAAGACTAAATAGTATTTTAATTGGAAATATATTTTTAGATTTTTGCTGCTATTATCAAAGCAACCCCCCTTTAGATACAAAGACAAATAGAAGTGTCTAAGGTTTCTCTTTTTGTTCTAAATTTATCTGAAAAAGGTAAGGAAAGTCAGGGGAATAAAAGCAAGTTGATAATAGTTCAAACTAGTGAAAGATAAGGATCACATTCAATATTCACTGATATTCACAGAGATTCTAACCATGAAACTCTGGACAATTAAAATAAACAAGTGTGGAAATCTTGATCTAGAGAACAAGCCAACTTAATTTTAAGACATGTGAAAATGAGGCTACTGATTTTTCTGTGTTATCCCCTTATGTCTGATCACATATTAAAAGGGAAGAAACCTCTAGAACCATCTGTGGACTGCTTATCAATTATATTCTAGTCCCCCAAAGTCAGCTGATCTCTAATTATATAACTATGCCATGATCAGAGAGGCAACTTCTTTGCCAATGCAATTAACTTTTTTTTTCCTGTGAGATTAAGTGGATTTGAATCACCTGCATAACTTGCTCCAAAGGTTAGTCTCTCTAGAGATAACAGTGTGGTTTGCCAGCCTTTTACTCTGTAGAATACAGCTCTCAAATATTCCTGTCAACCTACTTCCAAATCAGCATTGGAGAAAACCTAAGTTTACATGCAACTATAATCAAATCTAATGTCTTGTCTTACTCAGTCAAGACGAGATTATTCAGGGAAAAAATATCTAACTTAACACAAAAAAATACCATGAATCCAATAGGTGTCTGAATAGTCCTTTCTCTTTTTTTATGCTGCAGTGAAGAAATTAAGTACTCAGTTAACACATTCTTCATTTCAGCTGTACGAGAGTAGTTGTAAAATTCCCAATGACTGTGCTATGACAGTTATTTCCTGGATGACCCTAGCAATTTTAAGGTAAAATTCACTTGACATTGTAAAAGCAGTACTGTGGCTATAATTGCATAGGTGAGATTGTTTAAATCCTGAAAGAAGAAAACTATATAATAAAAGGATATTAGAGCTAACTACTACTTGTAAACCTTGCCTGCCTTTATCTGCCCTAGCAGAACTGCCTTGAAACAGTGCCTATAAAGTAAGGAAGTCATCAGATGCTTAGCTTCACAGGCCTTCTTTGGCTTGATAGTGAATGTCTAAGGAGACGAAAGCCTATTAACCATTGGATGTTATTACTGTGCCCTTCCACAACAATTGGTGACAATGGTCAGGCTACCATAAATTCTGACTGAATTAATTTACTTTTGACAATAATTTTCACTCTTGGAAGCAAAAATCATCATAGATAAAATTTGGAGGAGGAAATTCTTCTCTCATCATGTTTTAAAAGGAGTATTTCATGTTATTCTTGATAAAAGAATATGAAGAACCATTAGAGAATGAATATGCTCCCTGTAAATGAATTTTATCCCTATCCCGAAAAATATAGTGGGTGCTTCAAATATGCACAAGAAAATATTCCACTTCTTCTAGAATCAGGATGAGTTTTTTCAACCATATAGGTGGGATTCTTAACATGAAATTAGTAGCATATATATATCTATTCTTTTACATTTTTATGTTTGTATTTTTATAAGTGTTGTAGAATATTATTTTAAGATGTGTTAGATTTGTTTATGCTGGGGAATATTTGTTTAATGATGTAAAGGTGTAGCATTCTTTCACTTTGCATTTGTTTAACTCTGTGAGGCTGTGCTACTTTGCCTGTCTAAAACACCTGATGGTTTAATAAAGAGCTGAATGGCCAATAGTGAGGCAGGAGAAAAGACAGGCAAGGCTAACAGGCAAAGAAAATAAATAGAAGGAGAAATCTGAGAGAAAGGAAGAAAGAGGAAGAGAGCAAGGAGGACTCAGAGGCCAGCCACCCAGCCACAGCAAGCCACAGAGTAAGAGTGACTGTGAGATATACAGAAGAAAAGGAAAAAGCCCAGAGGTAAAAGGTAAATGGGATAATTTAAAATCAAGAAAAGTTGGCCATAAACAAGCCAACATAAGTCCTGGCATTTATAATTAAGAATAAGCTTCCATGTGTAATTTACTTGGGAACTGAATGGCAAGTCCCCCAAAATAGTAAAAAATAACCAGCTACATATAATAAGCATAAGTGTTTTGCCTGCATGTATATCAGTGTACCATGTGTACTTGGTACCTGAGGAAGCCACGGGAGGCTGTCAGATCCCCTGGGAATTGAGTTTCAGACAGTTGTAGACTGTATGTACTGGAAATCCAACCCAGGTTCTCTAGAGCGGTTCTCTTAAGATCAGTCAGTACTCTTAAATCCTGATTCATCTCTCCAGACCCAGATAGAGATAAGGTTTTTGAGATAGTGTTATTATTAACTTTATCTCTGTGTTTTCCAGTTTCTTTCAACATGTGAGCCAATTTTCTCATATAGCAAATGAAAAAGTACATCACCAGAGCATATCTCAGTCCACATCTCTCATGAATTGACTAGTTACTAGCTGGCAAATACTAGCTGAAAATCATGCAGTGACAAAGTTTATTATATTCTTTTAGTAGATGGAAATGAGGTATAGATGGATGGCAATACATGATATGTTATTTGAAGGAACCCTTCTTTGTAAAATCAGAGCAATGGAGAGAAAGGGAAGTTGTGTGGAAAGGAATTATGTATAAAGAGATATACTACAAAGAAACACTTATAATTCAAATAGTAAGCTGGCATACTGGTGCCTGCCTGCCATCCACAAATCAGAAGTTAGGGATGGCAGGATCGTGAATTTGAAGACAAATAGCCATAGAGCAAAACCTTGTCTCTAACGAAAAGGAAGCAAACTTTGTACCAGACAGAAAGAAACACATAGAGCAAGCACAGATTACTATCAGCAGAATAAACAGAAAAGGAAAGAACCAGAAGTTTAGCATGTAGTTTATAAATGCATGCTTCACAAAAGCCAAACAGAAAGTCCAAAAAATTGAATAAAGTTGCTTTTGTTGAGAGATTTCTGATTTTCATTTTTTTTTTGGACTAGCATATAAATAAATGAGGTTGTGGAGAAGGGCCAAACCAATGCAAACACTTGCAATGTGTCAGAACAGTGATCTAGAGACACTGCTAGGAGTTTGGGGAAAAAAATAAGTAAATCAAAAGACCCCAACTATCTGCAAAAGCATGCCAGCACAGACTTCCCTAGAGGAATGCAAGAGGCTAGATGGCTTTGGAGAGGAATTTTCAATAGTAACAGAAAAATAAAGAATTTTGACACTACGATTTTTGTAGCATAAATTTCACATTCAGTAAAGACATATGGATATAGGATGGGTCCTTAGCTCCAGTCAAGTAGAAAGCAACAGAGAAATACTTCTATGAACAGGAAGTAAAGAAACAAGTACAGGATGCTAGGCAGACAGCATCTAGCATCAAAGCAAAGAAGGATACAATTAGGTTGGAGATTCTGGGACAGAACTGAGTGGGCAGAGAGTCTGGGGTCTATAGAACAGTTATCATGGGGGAGCATATATTATTGAGTTGTAAAAAACAGAATGGGCCTTACCATTTCAAAACATCCATAGTGTCAGAGAAGAAAATGAATGACAATACCATAATATTTAGTTCACAGGTCATAATATTTCCAAGTTTAAAGATAACACAGAATGTTTATACTTGTCTGTATATAAGTATGTGCATAAGTCTTGTGGGCAATAGGGTACCCATGGAACACACATGGAATCTAGAGGATAACTTGGGGTGTCAGTTCTCACAATCCATCTTGTTTGAGACAAGATATATTAGGCTACCTGGCCTGGATGTTTCAGTGGATTCTGCCTCTCCTTTCTATTTTGTTAGAGAGAGAATGTAGATGTGAGCTACTATGCCTGGTCTACATGTACTTTGGTGTTCTGAAAGCAGATCCTTATGTTTGCATGATAGATGCCTCGTTCACTGAGGTATCTCTCTAGTCATCCTATTTCAACATCAATAGCACAAATGTTTCTAAAGAGAATATACTAGAAAGAGGTAGATAAAAAGGAAACAAAAAAGGGGGTTGAAAAGTAGCTATAAATTTATCCAATTACTATTTTCTAAAATAGAATATAGGATAATGTCATAATTAATATATAAAACATATACTAGAAAAATGTCTATAATATGAAAATGAATACCCCAAAAAGAGGGAGGACAGAAAAAAAAACGTGAAAAGTAATCAAAGGTGAAAAATTTGTGTGTACCTCTGTGTGTGTATATTTGTATGCATACATGTATTCATTTACATTCATGTATATCCATGTACAGGTGAAGAGGTTTTAAGGAAGCTGTAAAGCAAAAATATTTCACTATTTTATTTTGGTTTATAGTTCATATGACATATACTAAAATTACAATGCACAAAACTGATTTTGTGTACTATTTTGACATACTTAAAATCATTTATAAAACAATGCCTTATTTTTGTCTAATTTTTTAGTAAATAGTTCTTAGCTTATTATAGGTTGCCTGAGCATGCTTAGGAACTTCGGGGCTTAACATATGCATTAATAATACAGAATGGGGAGCTTGAATGTTCTCTGTGAAACATCTAGAGTTTATCACAGAGAAAATGTCATTTCAGATCTGAACACTACATTCTGACATTTAGACTTGATAATGTGCATTTGAGGAGGAGGTTGTCTCATAAACAAAAATTATTGCTGAAGGACAAATAGAATAGATCATCCATCTGGTTCTTAAGATCAGTTTACTGTGAACACACCTTTGTGAAAAGAGCACACATTGAAATGAAATGCTCAGACTACATTTTCTACAAGTTAAGTTATTGAAGAATAAAACACGGGAAGAATAGAGTTTTTTTTGCAGTAATACAGAGGACTACTGAATAAGAAAAGAACCTTTATTTTGTTCCTTTTCTCCCCTTGCAATTTATGAGTGAGTGATCTTCATAAACAGTAAACATCAATCATTACTTTTTCTGTAGAACCTCTTGCAGCATATAGCCACAGTGGGGCAATGGTAATAGCCAAAGACCATAAGGCAAATTTTAAGCTATGTGAAAATAAAGCTAAGCAGGTGCTTGAGTAATGTAAATCAGGTTTACAAACTGAATTCCAAAATTATATTATTTAATAATGTTGAAATAAAAGGCAGTTCATTTTTTAACGTTCTTGAGGTAAGGAATTCAAATAAAATAAATGAGCTTGGTATCACTATTTATCTCATTTCTCTAAAATTAGAAATCAAGGCACAGCAAAGCTCTCACACAGGATTCACAGTTTTGATCTGATCAACACTTCCCTATCCTATTTTTTCTTTCTTTTCAACAGTCATTAAAAATTATACATTTCCCCTTTGTCAGCTTCTTCCAGACACTGCCCCCCACAGTTTCATTCTCTTTGTTTCATTCTGTCTCTGTCTCTGCCTCTCTGTCTCTCTCTGTCTCTATCTCTCTCTTTCTGTGTGTGTCTGTCTGTGTGTGTGTGTGTGTGTGTGTGTGTGTGTGTTTGTCTTTCTCTGTCTAGTCTGTCTTTTTCTTTTCTGTTTTTCTGATTTGGGTGTTGTTTTGTTATATATAATAGGATTTGAGCTTTCTTTCAACTTATTGTATATATAAAACCCCTCAGGTCAGCTTACACCATCAGATAACTGTTTCTCAGCTCCCTAAATCAATTTTTCCACAGGAACTGCCTCCAGATAAATTTAATCTCTTGGGTTGATAGCTATTTTTAAAATTTAGAATTTTTACCACATTTTGACAGGTTTACAGGTCTCTTACAGTTCCCATAATGTCTTTAGGGAAAGTAGGGTAAATATTTCATAATACAGACACATTACTGGTAGATCTAATTGGCCTGGTAATGACATTGAACCCTTTCAATTTCCCTCGGAAGACAGTCTATACTGCTATAATGTAATGTTTTTGTACTTGAGAGCTTGTGGTAGCTACCAAAGGGGAAAAAATAGCAATGAGTGTTTCTTTAAATAGAAGACCTATACTTGTGGGATTTCAATGCTGATATTCAGTGACCACTAATTTCATACCTTTGGAGATAGAACTGTATTTTTATTCATTACTGTGAGGAGGATGTTTTGAGTCTCTTAGAGATTACTGCATACAATTTAGAAGCAAACTTAGAGTTATCTGGACTAGGTGGACAGAAGTGTGCAGGTCTACATTGAATACAGTTGTATTTATTTCTTTCTCTCATGAATTATGGGATATTTCCTGCTTTTCTCAGTTGGGACTTCAAGCAGGGGAGTATCCACAGGGAGTATTATTAGATATCATTCATCATGCGGAAAGTTTGGAAAAGAGGCCTTGAGCCTTCATTCAAAAAGCACAATTGAAGGACATCATAATATCTGTTTCCATCATGATGCTCCTATCATAAGACTGGATGGTACCTCCCAAGCTGCAGAAGACACTCCACTAGAGACCAATGTCAGACTTTAACAGTGTGCTTGGGCATGTCCTAGAGTAATGGCTGTAAGTTATTATAACATGCAAAGAATTTGAAGAGATAGTTTACTGTCAGAGAAAAATAAGTTTAAAAAAATGTACATATTCTCTTGAATTTTAGAGTATTATATCAGATTGAATAAAAGTATGTTAATATGTATTTAAATCCACATACAGGTGCATATGTGTATATATGTTTATATATGGATATATGTATGTATATAATAATTGATAAATATATCAAAACAGAATTAATTATAAACATTGGGCAGGTTTATTATTTCAAAGTGTTTTAGAAGTAGTATAGCTTTTAACATTTAGTAATAGACAGTACCTTAAATACATTAATAAAGTACATAAATTGATGCTCCTTTTAAATTTGACATTAAAGTTTTATCATAAAGCTCCCCGAAATCCCAATTCTAATCATGGTCGACTATTCTAGTTGATGAGTAATTGTTCATACATGTCCTGTATTTTAGTGTTAACAAATCTGTAGCTACTTATAATTTGGGAGAACTAATATTATCAATCTTTTAGGATGTAGAGTTATTGATGAGATGAACTTTGACCTTGTACATGAGTGAGCTTCTAGATTATGTTAACTGAGATAGAAAGACCTCCCCAAAATATGTAAAATACCATCTAATGGGGCTGTGGACCTATCTTAAGTTTAGAGAAAAAACTTCAACCAAGCAGTAGTGTTCATGTCTCCTTCTGAGACATGACTTCCTGACTGGACATGTGGTATAAGCAACCAGCCACACTATGTTACTACAGATGTTCCTTTATTCAGGAATTGTCCTTCGCCACAGAAACAAGAAAAATAACTAATATTTAATTGAAAAGAGAGTTTTACCAAAGACAGTCAGCTCTGCGGGGTCGCTGTCCCTTTCTCCCACCATATTGGTGCCCACACAGGTATACATTCCTGCATCGCTTTTTCTGGTATTTGAGATCATCAGTTTCCCACCACGGATCTATACATAATAAACAGAAATGAAAAAGAGGCTCTAATTAATCATTTTGAATATAAAGATCACCCAAACTAGTTGCTAAAAAATAAGACCTAATTTTTCAAAGAATTTAGTTTCTAAGTAAAATGGTTTATATAAACCATTGAATTTTGAGATGGTTTAATATATAACAAAAGTCAAAGGGTATATTTTCAAAAGAACATAAGCAACATAAAACCTTTAACTAAAGGTCAAATTCTCATTGGCATGGTAACTCTTCATAATAATGACAAAGGCAGAAACACGTGAGTATATATTGCAATCTCTACCTAGCATTTACAGTTGTGTAATGCTGTCACCTCAATGGAATAAATTCACATTTATAAAAAAAAACATTTAAATATAACAGATAACACATATAATTTTGTTTAAATAATGTTGTGGTGTGATCTTTCTGTACACTGTGAAGATGTGTCTTTGCCAAGGTGCCTTCTGATTGGTTTAATAAAGAGCTGAATGGCCAATGGCAGGGCAGGAGAGGATAGGTGGCATTTCTGGGAAGAGAAAGGAGGAGGAGGAGCTAAATCAAGATGCCTGGTGACATCAGCAAGATATGGACCAAGTTGATCATACAGATTGCCAGAGAGGTAAAATAAAGCCATGTGGCAAAACATAGATTAATAGAAGCAGGTTAATTTAAGTTATAAAAGCTATTTGGGAATATCCTAAACTAATGGCCAAGCTTTAATAATTAATAAGAAGTCTCTGTGTCATTATTTGTGAGCTGGTGTTCCCAAAAGAAAGTCAAACAAGTAAACAACAGTTGTCTTGCCAAATGAAACATTTGTTTTTCATAAAATATATTAATTCTCAGTCATTGTGTTTTATCTAAATGAGGAACTACTAAATAATATCAAATGTAAATATAATTTCAGTGAAGTTTTCCCTATTATCTTCTTTCATAATACTAAATCTAGTATAAAATGAGAGGTAGCTGATAAGCTTAATGGCTACCATGTATATTTTAATATCTATGTATAAAGCATAAATAACTGGCAGAAACTTCTAGAGAGCAAAGATATTAATATTACACTGCAAAATTACAATTACATATTCAAATTGGTGCAATTAGTATTATCTCATAGCTATTTATGATTGTCTTACCAAATCTTGTCCAAAATTTATTATATTTTATATAGTTAGCATTTAAACCCAATTCTGTTATTAATATATTAACATATTCATTCAGATGTGACACTCAGTGTCTCTAGGTCTTTCTTGAAAATGGACTCACACTTATTCTCTCTTCCTTGTCATCAATTCGAACTTTGTCTTTCTTCCAGTAGATGGTGGGCTCTGGGTGTCCCCGTGGGGGCTGGCACTCCAAGATTGCTGGCTCTCCAGCTGCCACTACCACATCTGTGGGGTTTTGCCGGAAGTCATCTCTCAATACTGAAGAAAAATTAAAACAGTTAAAAACATTCTTAATAATAATATTCCATTTTTATCTTGCCATATTTAGCTTCAATTCTTAACCACGTGATAAATGCTGGATATTTCAAGTATATATAGTCATGCTCACTTAAGAAAATATGTCAAACCCAATATAAGTGCCCACTGATGAGGAAAGAGCTATTAGATGAACATTCATATACATTTGTTCAAAAATCCAGTTTTAATAATGAGATGTCAAACAGCAAGTAAATAAGATATTTATGATACAGCTCTGAACTGTAATAACCAAGCATGGTATGGAATATTTCATATAATATGGATCTACTTTCTATTAAGGAAAGCATCTATGTATATGTGTTCATAAATGTTTACTATAAATATCTAAGATAACTAAACCTTGAAGCAAGCTGTATACATGTGGCTTATGGGCATGTGTATACATAGGTCTGTGATGAAAGTAGAGTGAGAATTCTGAGAAGCTCTTTTCCCGTGACATGAAAGAGGGCATACCACACAGCTATCCACACTGCAGTTAAGAAGACTCATTGTTTACTTTTGCAATGCACCCACAAAACAAGGGCTTCATTTTTATCCTCTCTGTATCCCCACCTGCCAAGTGACATCTGGGTCATGTGACATGTGGAGCAGAAATACCCTTTATAGCACTGTTGCAGACTGAATCATCCCTGTTTTCATTAGTAAGGAGAACAGCAGGTTGGACTTCCTATACAACCTCCAAAAATCTGGCATATGTCAGATGTCTGAATGTCACATATCTATCAGCATGATCACTCCTTCTGCTTGCAAGATGGAACGTCTACATGCCCTCTCAGACCAAAGAGAAATGAATGTATTTGGCAAATATTGGCCAACATTATCTATACCTTTACTATCTTCCTGCACTACCTGATTTTACTTTCCTTTTCTTTAACATCCCACACTCATAAGCTTTATTTGTCTTAAACAATTAGATTTGTGTTCTTTGAGAGAGCCTCACTATGTAGTCTTCAAATAATCCTATGATCCTTCTGCTTCTCAAGTGCTGTGATTTAAAGCATGTAGTAATTATTGCTAGAATTAGCAAACAAAATTTATTTTAAAGTATGTAAAATTTTTTTTATCTGTTTATCTACCTATCTGCATATATTGTTCCATTATATGTAATACATGTACACCTGTGGGGGTATGTCTGTTTCTATATGTATGTGCATGTCCATATAGATGCATAAATGTGTGTATAAAAATATGTAATCTATAATTTAATATATATACCTATATATTTTCACTAAATAGGTTCATATAGTCTGTTAGCTAAACAGCATTTGGCAATTCAGATTATATTAAGTCAGCTGATTTTCCTAACCCATTATAAGACCCACTTCAGCCTTCTGTATCTTTCTCTGTTGTGCAGAGTCTCTAGGTTAATTTTCATTCCCCAAATTAAAAAAAAATTCCTCAGAAAAAAATAAATAACTCCAGGTTTCTCTTTTATTCTTTTCTCATAACACAGTTTTTCATCTTAACGGAGTCATTGGCATGTAAAAGAAAAGTTTGTTTCCTATCAAAAGAGCAAAAGCAAAGTAATCTCTCTAAACTTTTGACTTTCAACTTAGAAGTGGATTCATTAAATGCTTTTTGCTTAAAAACTGGTGTTACACATTAGCACTGATGATGTGAAATGTCTTTTTGTATGCTTGAATTACCATTGGATAATAAAAACAAAACAAAACAAAACAAAACAAAAAACTGTTTTGGCCTATGGCAAAGCAGCTTCTAGGTAGGTGGGAAATCCAAGCATAGATAAAGAGGAAGGATAAAATGAGAAAGAGATACTGTGAACTGCCGCCTAGAAAAAGATTTAAAAGTATAGGTAAGCCATGAGTCATGTGACAAAACAGAGATTGGTAGAAATGGACTAAGTTGTAAGAGCTAGCTGGTAATGAGCCCGAGCCATAAGCTAAACAGTCTAATTAATATAAGCTTTTGTGTGGTTATTTGGAGCTAAGCAGTTGTGGGACTGCAGGTCTCCATCTCTGGTCTAGGCCAGGCCAGAAACTTCTGGCTACATATTGAGAAGTATACAGCTTTTCTGTTTTGCTTTTGTTTTTGTTTTTTTGTTTTCCCTCTTGTCTAATTGGCAAAGGACATGTGATATTCACGCATAAGGACTGGCTTCTGAATGAAGAGAGAGAGGTGTACATGTTGACATTCATGCAAGGGATGGGAAGGGTTAACAATGGGGTTCCCTCTTGTAGGTATATCCTCCAGGGAGAGCAAGCTGGTGATTAATTTATATTCTGAATAGAGAACAGCTGCCTATTTATGCAATGCTAAGAAGTGTAAAAATATGGTAACAGAGTGATGAACCCCCCTGATATCCGGTCCTGGCAACAAATGGTGTTTTGGCAGTCCCTCAATCTGTTCCAAAATGGCACATCTGGCCATTTGAAGGCCCTTCACCAGATCTTGTCTCCTAACAAATGACAAGCTGAAGAGGCTTAACTAAAATGGTACTAACTATTGCAAATCATTCTGGGAATCAGTCTTACATAGATTTGCAACAACCTAAATTTTGTAAAACAGCCATTTGACAAGGTGAACAAAATGAAGAAAAATATAACTAACTATAAGGCCTGCTCCTCTGAAACAATAAAACATGTGTTTATGCATTCAAGAAAAAAAAAAAAGGAAAATGACTCCCATTTGCACATGAAACCAAGAAATCTAACATCATCTGTAATTTTAGGCTTTCAGACTGTTCACTCAGAGAGTAGGGTGAGATAATAGTATAATTAGTACTGTACCCTTTCAACTTGTAATATGCTCTTTGGGGTTTCCATGTAATGCAGCTAACTCATGTTCCCAGTCACACCAGTTCATTTGCACTGAGTTGTGAAGTAAAACGTGTCTTCTCCATCTCCACCAAAACTTAAAGCAAATGCACATTACTTCTGTGCAATTATGGGCTAATTTTGCTGTTTTTAAT
This sequence comes from Sigmodon hispidus, assembly GCA_004025045.1. Lineage (NCBI taxonomy): Eukaryota > Metazoa > Chordata > Mammalia > Rodentia > Cricetidae > Sigmodon > Sigmodon hispidus. The sequence goes on from PVIH01000384.1 coordinate 186,622, forward strand.
GCTGGAAATGAAACTCAGAACCTCACACATGCTAACAATCACTCAGCTACACTACACTACAATTCCAGCCACCAGAATTCTTTACTGTGCAAATATTATATCTTATTAGCACATGTTCATATATAATAATGGGTTTCATTTTGATTTTTTTGTATCTGTAGTTATATATTCACTCTGTCTATTACCCTATCTCTTCCATTTCCCTCTCCCACTAATTCCTGTTCATTTCTCCACTAGCTCCTCTTCTGCTTTTGTGTCTTTGGGTGTGTGTTTACATGGGAGTGTGTGTGTGTGCGTGTGTGTGTATGTGTGTGTGTGTGTGTGTAAAGAGGGGAGTGAGAGAGAGAGGGAGGGAGGGAGGAGAGGATTGCATGTGCATGCCACCCAATGACCTTCGTAATTGTTATTTACTGGAGCACAGTGGTTTGTTCACAGAAGTATTTGTACCTCACCTGTGATTACATTACAGAAGATCTCTCGCTGTCTCATCACCCATTAACTATACATAAATCTCCATCCCCACCCCTGCCCTGTGTTACAACTCTTCTGTAACTGGATGCTGGTGGAACCTATCTTTTGCAGATGTTTGCAGGCAATCACACCTAGATAAGTGTTCAACAATCATGATTTGCTCAGAATTCAGCATTCTATGCTAGAACCACATAAAAATTATATTTGTATTGCTTATTTTAAAGATAACTCACCGATACTAATAGCTACAATGTTTTGAAGACATTTTACATGGAGCCATAACATTATATTTTCCTATAGGTCATTTGAACACCTGTTAAATATGTTCAGGCTTTACACTTTGTTTATCTGGCATTAGACTCTTGACAGTCATAAGGATAACAAATATCTCACAAAATCTGCTCTACTTCTGGTGACACCATTACTGTCATCTAGAAGAGCTCATATCTGCTTCAATGACCACAAAAATATCTGATGTCTTTAAACTCTTCATTGTAACTACTATAGGTTTCCTGAGATGAAAAGATCATATCAAGATTTGTTCCCCTTTTAGAGGTTTGTCTTTATCACTGTTCTATTGTTATGAAGAGACACTATGACCAAGGACACTCTTATAAGACAAAGCATTTATGTGGGGGCTGGTTTACAGGTTCAGGGACTTAGTGCATTATCATTACAGCAGGGAGCATGGTATCATGCAAACAGGTGCAGGGGAGGTAACTGAGATCCTTACATCCTGACCTGCTGGCAGAAAGAGAGGGAGGAGAGATAGCTCCTGGTCTGGTATGAGCTTTGTCAGGCCCACTCCCAGTGATACATTTCTTCTAAAAAGGCCATTTCTCCCAATCCTTCTATACTTTTCAAATGTTTCCTCTTCATGGTGACCAAACATTCAAATATATGAACCTATGAGATTGATTCTGATTCAAATCACCATTGAAGCAAATTCTCTCTTTAATACAATTTCAGCTATTGTTTAAAAGTATGTTTCTAATTATATCTCCAAGCTTGCAACAAATTTAACTGTCCTACCCTCTGTACACAGATAAACAATTAATTCCCAGTTTACGTTAGAGCATGAAGCTCTTTCTGCAGAAGTATCTCTCAGCTACTTCTCTGTTCTCTGTTTGCTCATTAATTTCTCATGCATGTAGCTGATCTATGACTGTCAGTTTCCAATTTGTGAATACAAGAAAATACATATTTTAAAGATTTTTATTTATTATGTAAATGGTATACAGAAGAGGGTACCAGATGCCATCATAGATGGTTGTGAGCCACCATGTGGTTGCTGGGAATTGAACTCAGGACCTCCAGAAGAACAGTTAGTGCTCTTAATCTCTGAGCCATCTATCCAGCTCCCCAAAAATTCATTTTTATACTTAAATTGGAGAAGATATTCTTCCAAAACTCCCCTCTTGAAGGGCCACACAAGAACTAATTAAATAGCATTCATTGATTGATTGAATTTATGAATTCCAAGATATACATTGCAATTCTTTTTTAACCTTGTAGCATAGACCACAATGTTTTTGTTTTATCTTATAATCATATTTCAAAGAAAAGCTTTAGTTGCTTGGATTTAATGGATAGTGTCTTTGTGTTGACTCCCCATCTTGTTTAATATAAAATCCAGACAGTTTGAGATGTTAAGAAGTTAGTATGTTTTGTGTAAGTATCAAAAAAGGTGACATGGATTATTGTACAGAATAACAAATCTCAATCTACTATGGACAACATAAGGAATGGCTACTAGTAAAATGAGTCACAGTATTTCTTTCATCCCCCTAACACCATATCCCATCAAAGATCAACACCAGAAGTTCTTAGGGTTACTTACAACCTGTGTGAAACACTAGGTTCTCCTTACATCTGTGAAGAAAGCATGCTGTTTCTCATGGTCATTGCTGGCAGCCGTGCTGCGACTTCAGGGAGGCTTCATGTGGGATGAAGCCTGTGAAGGAACTAGGCAGAACTGAGGCTTGGTGGCATGGTGACTCTGAACACAGCACCAACTTGGAACTTTCTGATTAAGTTTCCTTTCATGTTAAAGCCAGTTTTCCTTTACAACAGAAAGTATCCCACTATAATATAGTACAGTGATTATTTCTCTTCTATTTTACTGTATTGAAAACAAAGCTTCGAAGGAATTGTCATTTTTCAGAAATATTTTATTACACTCAACACCATCATGTAAAATATGACTAGAAAGGACAGGTCAGCTACCAGCTATATACAGAACACAATCTTCTATTTGGTGAACAAATTATAAGTGGCTTCTCATGCACAGAAGGGGAATGGGAAAGAAATTGCTCAGTAGGGAAACATCCTGCCACTGCTGTGCAAGCTGACACCCTGGCACCCCTGAAGCAAGCTGACAATTCCAGCCCTCCTCCCCCAACCCCATCCAGAAATAAGCCTTGTGTAAGCAAATTCACTCAGCAAATGATGCAGATAAAGCAGCAGTATGAATTGGAGCATGTTGAATAAACAAGGATGCCCTGTGATGCTTGCTCATTTTCAAGTCATAGCACTTTGTGAAGCCTGGAATTCTACTGGGAATAAAATACACAAACACACAATTCATGCAAGAGGAATGGCCAGCTCCAAGCTTCAAGCCAAGTCTTTATTCTTCAATCCTTTTTTTAGCCCTGCTCTGTCCTCACCCACAGTATAATTTGAAGTCTTGCTAAGAGTGCCAAGTCTTCCTTAATGTTTTCCATTAATGTTTAAAACTTGCTGAAGGATTCTTAGAAATTGCATGGAAACATTGTGCTCTCTGTAATTTGTATCTGTAACCTCTGTAATGCATATGTTCTCCTTGGGGACCGAGTGTTGAGATCATTCATAAACTCTTGGATCACATGTGGCACTGCAAACTGGTGACATCTGACCACGGCAGACTCCAGGCCTGTCTCTGGCAATCATTTCCTTTGCTTTGCTGTGAAGGAGCCAGCACTTGGCATACCTTCAACACTTGGAAGTCCTATTTTTGGAAAAGCATAGCCTAGCATCTGATATTTGACAAGGATCTGCATACCCTACCCATGAGTATATGAGGAAGTTGTGGCTTGATGCTAATTAATGCTTAATCCGTTTTCTTCCTTTTTTTTTCCTTAAAGAACCTGTGTCTACAAAATTGTTCATGAGGTATGGATGTTCCCAGAACCACAGGAAGTTCTAAATAAAAAAATAATGACACATTAGAAATTATGCTAGGTACATTATGTCGGGAGAAAGATAGCTTGCAGAAATGTTGGTATTAAGCAAAATATGTTTGCTATGATACATTACTTCAGTAAAAAAATTTATATTGCGTTAAAATATCTGTTCTCTTTCCAAAGTGAATCTGTCTGAGCACTTCTCCACAGAGGACTGAGTACAACTAAAATACCAACAGCAATGAACGTTGGAAAATAAAAGTATTTTTATTTGAAAATCTATAACTACACAGATAATCAGAGCATCAAATCAGACTTCTCAATATGGTCCCCAAAAAGAGTCCAGCTTTTTGGCACTTTTGACAGTGCCCATTACTTTTAAAAGATGTGGGTTTGAGAAGAAATAAATAAATGAGGAAGTAAACAAAGTAGTTTTTTATGGAATTTACATTGACAGGGTAATTACAAGTGGCCATCTGTCAGATATGAGTTTTTCAACCTAGTTGCAATTCCATGAGCCTCAAGTCTTCTGCCAGAGCAGTGAAGATGTGGTTGCCAGAATGGCTGCTTGCAGGCTGTTGGTAGGCTATATTCTATGCCCAGTACTTTTGCATTTTTCTCTATTCCCCCCTTACCCTTTAACCACAGAAAATATAACAAAAATTATGAGGGACTCGATTGTCATTCATGTATACTTATGAAAATTTAATTCAATAGAGTTCTTTAAATATGACTTTAAGTTTGAAACGCACATAAGCAATATGTTTAAACTCAAAGTTCAGGATTCTTTTGTCTCCTCTCACCACATCTGTCCATTTGAATGAAGGAAATGCGGAGCACTGTCAAGTAAATATTAATGTGCTGTTTTATGCAGAATAGCAATAGGTCATGTCTCTCCTCCCACCTAGTTGGTCCTAACTGAAAGCATTAGCTTTTATAGCATTCCAACACTGCTCAGTTCACAAAGGGGCACAGCCTCAGTAGCAGCTCCCTGTCATTCTAACCTATCCAGACAGCATCAAGGCATTATTGCTCTGATGTCCCCCTTCCCATGGTGCATTCTGATGTGCATGATCTCCATGAATTACAATGCCAAGTAACTGCCAGATGTCATGAGTTATAAACTCAATAGTCTAAGGATTATTACACATTAGGGCACCCTACAGTGCAAGGGTGTCCTGGAATTTATGTGTTATTTATTACCTATTGGCAGGGGCTCAAAGTAATCTCACCCCTGCTGATGAAATGAGGATTGAAGAGAGAAGGTCAAGGTTAACCTTCCTTGTCAAGAACCATGTTACTTTAAACTACTGTTGCTTTATCTTTCCACCTGCACAGGAGACTTAACAGATTTGGAATGAGAGATATATGCTGTAATGCCTCTTTGGATTTGCAGTTTGAATATTCCTGATTGATAATATCTATTATTCCATGAGTTTTAACAAGGTATTTTATAAAAATCTGTCTCAAAAACGGCTAATGAGAAGACATGTGGGGAACACTATGAACCTTTCACTTAAAAGTACAAATCTGCGGAGTAGATTGGTTAATTTTGTCTTTTATACAAACCAGAAACTACATCAAACTGCATTGGATTTGGTTTGGATTTGTAATACTTCAAGAATCAATACTTTCCACATGTCTGCAGTTTTGAATATGACTCATCCAATATGAGATTTGCATATGTCCACATCGCAAAACAGCGTTATTCTAGGCTCTCATGAATGCTGCTGAAGCAGATGCAATCTGACATCTCAGATTCTTCAGGAAATGTACAATTTGATGACTACATGACAGGGAGCTGGACATGTTTCCTAACTCAGAATGTATCATGTTTATTTTTAAATTGGCTGATGAGAACAACAACATAAAAAGCTCTCACACAACCCAATTCTATACCAAAGCCTTGCAGACCCTCTTTTTTCCCTCTACCAAATGATTTCTGAATGCCAGTTAACATGCATCAGGCTCACTCCTCATCTACCGTAAATGCCCCAAAGCACCACCGTGTTTTGACAGCTAAACAGGAGAAGGGAAACAAGGAGCACAGCTCAGCACTTTCTCTGAATGCAGATGTCTAGAAGACCATGCTTTAATTACTACAGAAAACTGATATTATGTCGCCAGAGTGACTGAAATACAATGTGCTTGACAACTTTTGTTTACCTATGTAAAGCAGAATCTCTCGCTGTGTTGATGGTAAGTCCACCCTCCCCACAAGACTCTCCCTTTATTCTCTGAAAACAAACTTATACCAGATGCAAATATTATCTTCTCAAAGCATAATGCATATTGAGTGCCCCAATGATAGTGTCAAGTGTTTTAACAAAAGTCATTAAGTATTTTTTAAAAGAGTAAATGTGTTTTAATCAAAAAGCTGCATTTTTTTTTTCCTGAATGTGAAATTTATTACTGCACATAATTTGGTGAAGTACAGAACAGCACAGTAGAAGCCCTCAAAAGTTCATGGCCAACTATTTGCTCAGGGGATTACAAATAGAGATCTCTTTGCCTCCTTTAGCCATCAGGGATGTACCACTTCTCAGCTATCACATTTTCAAATTCACCTATGTTAAACTTGGCAAAGCTCAATTCTTTAAGATGTGGATTGTCCAGTGGTCCTTAGTAGGTCTCAATCACATTTTTCTTATTTTGCAGTTTAGTGTGGATAGACCTGATGACCTTGGTCATGTAATAGCATTTACCTTTGAAAGTCGATAATTTTTTAAGTGAGAAGGAGGTCCTCAGTCATTATAGGTTGAACATTAGGACAGAGAGATCAAATATGAAATGGTAGGTATGTCTAAAGAACAGACTTACTTAGGACTGTTAGTGTATTCTGTTCAAGTTGAGTTTTTCCCCATTTCCTGTAATTACTAACAGAGGATGATAGTACAAATCACTATTACAAGAATTTGCATTGGTATAAAAGATATAATGAGCTCAAAGACATTCAGTGATTATTTATATTGCAAGGTACTAAAGGAGCAGAACTTTAATGGTTTATTTTACCAAAAGTATATCTTTTCTCCAAGAGGTTACAAGCAAGCTAATTTCTAAAAAGGATTTTTTGTACATTATTTATTTTAACTTTGGTTAAATGATACCAAATAGATTCTATATTCATTATTTTATTTTTAAACAGTTCTAGTTATAGCTATTTATGTTAGGTAAGAGAAATGTTTTATTATTTAATCATTTGTTATTCAACAACTATAGCCTGCAGCCTGCACATTCCATTGATTCTGAGCACTTTATAGAATATTTGGGGGTATGAAACATTTAAAAAAGATATTGTCTTTTTTTTTTACTATGTTTAAGATATACAAAAAATTTATATTTGGAACTCAGGAAGCACAAGCAGAAGAAAGTTTAAATTATCTGAGAACAAATAGAAAGAAGAGAAATGCTAACATACACAACTATTTAGAAGGGGAGTCTCAGTGTGTGGTGTGAAATTGTGTTAACAAATGGCAAGAAGAAAATAAACATTCTGGAATGTGCTTGCATATACATAAAGCTTAGGAAGACATGGAAGAATCTAGCAATAACACATTCCATCAGAAATAGAAATATTGGGAAACAAAAAATAAGAGCTAAAGATTTCACCACATCTACTTTGCCTCTTCTTCATACTTTTTACCCTGCAAGCACATTGATTAATTATAAATGTGTTCCTGTTGTAGTGTAAGTGTAATTAAATAAAAAAAAATATACTGACTAAGGGTGTTTTAAAATCATTTATCCCAGCTAAATTTAGGCCATAGAGCTGTGACAAGGGTTTGGAAATACTTCTTACAAGAGTCACTTGGTATGAAAAAATGTAATTTCACAGATTTTCATTCATTCCTATTTATATATTTTGAACCTATGTATGTACTTAAAATCAAATGCAAATAAAGTTCTAAGTGACTTCTCCTTAAAAAATATAAAAGCACCAGACAGTGATGGCACAAGCCGTTAATCGTAACACTCTGAAGCAGATGTAGATGGATCTCTGTGAATTCCAGGACAGCTAGTTCCAGGACAGCTAGGACCCTTACACAGAAAAACTCTGTTTTGAAACACACAGACACACACACATGCACGCACACATACATATACACTCACACACATATACATGTGTGTATATATATATATATATATATATATATATATGCTTACCACCATAGAAAAGTTCATTAGTAAAGTTTTCTCTAGAAGATGTATAAAAAAATTGCCAAGGATTATTTAAAATTTACTTTATATTCCCTTTGCTATTCCTATAAGTTATATTTTCTATTGTTTTAAATATAAAGCTAATATTCAATTTTTATTTAAAATGAATTTGTAAAGTATTAGGCATGTTTCTGCATTCCTTCAATGCCAGAATTCTGGAGAGGAAGGCAGGATTACCAGGAATTTAAGACCAGTCTTAGCTATATAGGAAATTCTAGGCAACCTAGCCTAGGCAAGACTATGTTTCAAAAGCAAACATAGATTTTTTAAGTAAAATAATACATATGTATACAGATAAAATTTGATGTTTTATTGAGTTTCTTACTATAATTATTTTAGAGGATGATAGTTGATGCCAGATTTATAAAATGTCATGTTGCTCACCTTAAACACTAAAGTGAACACTGGGTGAGTCTTTACCAATAAGTTGAATTTTCACATCTCATCTTTGGGTTTGTGATAAAGTCATCTTATAAATGCATTACTTAAAGACTCATTAAAACATATAAAAGACAGCTTTATTATTTAAGAAATACACAAGGCTTTATTATAATTTGTTTTCAAGCTGAATATGTTTGCATAATAAAAAGGTTCCTTGTATATTTCTTGGTCATGAAAGTTAAGAAACTTTAAGTTGTAACACCATTTTAGTTTTGTAATGCTGTATTTATTTATTATTTATTTATTCATTTATTTTGCTGCAGAGCTTGTGTTTTTCTCCCCACTGCCTTTTGATACAGAGTTTCCCTGTGTAGTCCCGGCTTTTCTGGAACTCACTGTATAGATGAGGCTGGCCTTGAACTCATAGAGTTTGCCTACCACTGCTTCTGGAGTGCCAGGAAAGTGATCAGAGCAAATAGTAGTTATTAGAGCATAAAATCAATGGGTATATTACTAAAATACTAAAACATTTCATCAAGTGATGTGGAAATGCCTTTCTAGATGCTGTTAATAAAGGAACTGTTTTGGCCTATATAGAGCATTTTAGCAGTAGGGGGGAAATCGGGAGCATAGGAAGGAGAAGGAGGGTAGAGTCAGGAAAGATGGGATTCAGCTGCCCAAGAATCAACATGTAACGAAATAGGTAAGCCACGGGCCACGTGGCAAGAGAGATGAATGGAAATGAGTTGAATTAAGATGAAAGAGCTAGCTAGCAATGTATCTAAGCCATAGCCCAAGCAGAATGAAATTGATATAAGCATCTCATTCCAGATTTCAGTGGGATTGCTCTGAATATTTCTCCATTTAGTTTGATGTTGCATCTGAGTCATTTGGGGAGGCCTAAGCAGTGGTGGGCAGCTAGGAGCTGTGGGACCACAGGTCTGTGTGTCTGGACCTCTGGCCACATGGGGCTGGAAACCTCATGTTCTGATGAAGAGTCTCTCTTTACCTTTAATGTTAAAGTTGAATTAGATTTTTACACAGTACAAAAGAGTTGCATCAGTAATTACAACACAACACCTTCAATACAAAATACAATTCTTTGTGAGATTTAGGAATCTGTGGCAATTGAAATTATCTAAGAAACGACTTTGATTTACTATGCAGGTATAATTATTTCACATATTTCTGCTCTGATACTTGAGTCATATAATCCCTTGGCCAATAGAATTATTATGCCAAAATATACTGTCATATATTTTGTTTTCCCAATATACAATTTTCCATTCTGAAGTCATTACCATTAAAGTCTTGGATAAAATACACCTTTTTAAAGCTATGTAATTCTTACTCTGTCTTCTAGAAGGCTTTCTATAATTTATTTCCACTAGCCATTACTAGACTGTATATAGCTACTGAAATTTCCTAGTCTCAAGACACAGTCAATCCTCTCAAAATGAGTATCCCAGCTATACATTTTCCTTCTTACTTAATGACTCCTAGCTTTGCCTTCACCCTGATGACCCAAGAGAGTCATGTCATGCTTCAACCCCAAGCTCTCCTGGGACTTAGCCCTGCATTTACCTTCCTACTCATATTGATGCTTCAATATCTTAGATTTAATATGACCAATATTAAGGTCTTATTTTTGTCACCAAAGTATCCTTGTCTTTAATCTTTCATTGCAGTACTTGGAACCATCATATAAAAATTGTTCAAGGAGTCATTTTTCTTCCACTCTTTATACATGCACACACATGCACATACACACGCGCATGTGCGAACACACACACATACACACACAAACACACACACACACCTTATTCAGATAGTGCATTAGTGAAGACCTCTAATGGTGACATACATCCTGACTCTACTCTTTGCCTCCATTTTTTAAACAATGTTTAAGACACTGTCACATCTGCTGGGTGGCAGTTGACTTAAAACTCTTCTTTTGGATCTGGGTCATCCTTTATTCCATTCTTCACACAGGAGATGCTATTAAACAAAGCTAGTTATCCTGCTTGTAAGAATTTGCAATGCATTCCTCAGCATATTTTAAAGAACAGTACAATCTGTACTGCCCTACAGTTCACTTTGAGATGTGCCTTCTCATTTATAGTAACTATCTCTCTGGCTTCATTCTCTCTCCAGTACACAGGGATTTCTTTCCTAGAAAGACAAGTGACTCTTTTGGATCCTCTTTCTCTTTTCTTCATCCAGCACAGCAAACAGTCTGCTCCACCAATCTTTATTTTCTAATTTTTTTTTCAGTAAAATCTCCGGTCTCAAATTATTTTTTTTATCTGGTTACCGCTTCAAGACTCCCTAACAGAAGATGAAAAAATAGTGTGTTACATCCCTGCTTTTCCCCCTCTGCTTCATATAATTTGTTGCTCTGTGAACATAGGGACCCTAACCCTAACCCTAACCCTAACCCTAACTCATTACCTATCTTCCTTAAATAAAATGTAAGCTAGCTCTGGAAATAGAGAAAGAAGCTTCCAGGTTTTGCTGCTAAATTTTCAAACGAGATAGCCATCCTTGGCACGTAACAAGCAAAATGTATGTTTTATTGGATGAAAGGATGAATAACAAATTTCATTTGTTCTCACTAAATGTGATAGTTACTTATTATGCATCCATAGAAGAAAGTTCCTTGACAGTTGCAAGTTTTACTCACTCAACGCATGAGAAATGTCTTTGTTTTATCAATGAAAATAGTATTCATAAAAACAAATAACTATGGAACAGTCTTCCATGGAATGTCAGTAATTTGTTATTTTAACTTAATACCTAATTCCCAAATATTATATAATTCATACAGTCTTGGAAATAGGTTACTTCACTGCTTATCACATTAAAAAGAAAAATCTTTAAAGACCAGATATCCAATCTCTATTTTAAATTATTTCAGTTTCCTAGTGCATGAAGTAGAAACATGCCTATTATACAACTAAGTTTTCCACCTACAGTGTGAGAAGAATATAATAATAATCCTATAAAAGGGGAAAATTTATGAATGAAAAGACATAAATTTCAAGATTCCTAATTTTATTCTGCTTATGAATGAACAATGGGGCAAGACTAAAAGTAGATTATTTTATTTTAGAAAACACTTTAAAAATATTGTGATGGAAAATTAGATGAAATTGTTATATTTTATAAATCTGTATCCTAATAATCAAAGTATATTAAAAATAATCTAACTTGGTGACTAAGGGCTTCATTATAATCATTATTGCATCATACCGTGAGATGATGATTTTGAACATTATACTAAGTCTATTTTTAATCCAAAATTCATAATGAATAAATTTTTAATATGAGCTTGAATCAGTACAGTGCATTCTTCATACGAGAGAAAAACAAAAGCCAAAGTAGAATGTGTTGATGACCATAATGATCCCACATCTTTGAAATGAGTATGTTTGCAATAGTAATGAATGATTCTTTAGCCCTTACAACTGAGGTTTTTTTCTTTCTCTACCTAAACTTTTTCTTGTGGCTACTGTAAACCTTCAAGTCATTTTAATTTTTCACCTGTAATTGTTACAATTCTAAAAATATGTATAGCTATACTGGAACTGGTCCATACACAACAGAATTTTTATAGATTTTACAATTACAAATAAGGAAAGAATATTGTCTCTTTATCTAGTCTTTTCTCTTTGTAATTTATTTTTTGGTAATTTCATATGCATATACAATATGTTTATATCAAATCCACCTTCCACTCCCCCTTCATCTTCTCTAGAACACCTCTCCCAACACACATCTTCCTCCTAAATTAATGTCATTTTCTTACATTTTTGAAAAATAACTTACTGAGTTTAATTAGTGGTGCCCATATACTCATAGGTATAGATCTGCCCATTGGTGAATAGGTAACCTGCCACGGGCTATACCACTAGAGAAAACTGTCTCTCCCCTCTCCAGCGGCTATCAACTTCTAAAAACGCCTCATCTAGGGTAGGACTCCTGTGTCCACTGACCTAAGCATGTTGGATATTTGACTAGCTTGATCTTGCTCAAGTCTTCTACATGTAACCACAGCTGCTGTCAAGCTGTAAGTACATCAACTGTTATTCTTTTTTCTCTAAAGTTTATCATGAACAAAAGTGTTCAAATTTCTGGGCATGGTAGCTCATGACTTTAAAACCAGCATTCAGGAGTCAGAGACAGGAGTATCTCTTTGAATTTATGGTAAGACTGATCAACATAGTAATTTTCAGGCCAGCAGGGCTACACAGTGATACCCTGTTTCAAAGAAAATTAATTAATTAACCAAAAAATTAATTAATTAATAGAATAGTTTAAAACTGGCACCTTTTTTTTTTTCTCAAAGCTTCTACCTCTTCATCTTCAAAATGAGAATTATTGTATCTAGCATTTAAGATCTCAAAATGATTAAGGCTAAGTAGTTTTGGCATTTATGAAACATTGTGCCAAAAGAAAAATGTGTGCCCATTCTCATGGTTTGGCTAATCCAATAGAAGAAGATGGATAATATTTTATATTATTTTTATAAAGTATAAAGTATATTTTTCACAATAATAATTCTATTGATTGACTATATAAATACATAAGAACAATTTTAGATTGACCACATTAAAATGAAAAAATATTGTCATGGTACAATACTTTGTTGATAAAATATGTATTAATGGTTTGAACTAGCAAAATAATTAGACCTGAATGATAAAGCTAAAAAATGTCTAAATAAGTTAATCAAAGTATTTGAAACATTAATTTTGATTTTGATTAATTGAGAAAATAACCTAGCCATCTATAATTTGATAGAATTTCTCAGTTATAACATATGAAACAAGAGGGTCAAGTGTTTTAAAAAAATTTGGTCATTGGGGCTGAAGAGATGGCTCCATGGGTAAGAGCACTAGCTACTTTTCCAGAGTATCTAGGTTCAATATCCAGCATACCTATGGTAGCTCACAACTCTCTGTAATTTCAGTTTCAGGAAATCAGATACTCTCATACAGAAATACATGCAAGCAAAATATCAATAAAATAAATACTTAAAAATCTTGGAGTGCAGGATATAAAATCATCAAATAATAAATAAATATATAAAAATAAAAATGTATAAATTGGAATATTTAGAAACTTTAAAAAAAACGTAGTCATTGATACAAATATAAATGATAAGTTTAGCAATAAGCAATGTTGTACTAAATTCTCATTGACCATTAAAAGTGTTGTACAATTTAGTAGACTTGAATACTAAACAATATTTGTTCCCATTTCTTAGTGAGCATTTAATCTTTTATTGAATACAGATAGTTTTGAAAACAATCATACTTTATTCATTTTTTCAGTGGGGAGAACAGGTAATTCAAGACACAGTTTCTCTATGTAGCTTTGAAGCCTGCCCTGAAACTCACTTTGTAGACCAGGCTGGCCTTGAACACACAGAGAGCCACCTGCCTCTACCTCTTGAGTGCTGGGATTAAAGGGGTGTGCCACCACTGCCCAGTAACAATATTATTTTTAAATTATTTTATCAGTGTATTTTGCCTGCTTGTATGTGCAAGCTTGGTGCCCATGGAGGCCAGAAGAATGCTGGGTCCCCTGGAACCAGAGTTATAGAGTTACAAATGGTTGTGAGTTAATGTGCTGGTACTGGGAATTGAACACAGGTTCTTTGGGAGCACATCCTGTGTGCTCTTTAGAGCTGATACATTTCCTGAGTCCCTATACAATTTCTTAATGCATCATTTCAATGTATCAAGTCTTACATATTTTTCTCTTCATGTAGTTTTAACTTGGTAAAGAAATATTTGGAGAGCTTACATTGCTTAGCTGTAGAACATTGGTCATAAAAATCTAAAAAAAAAGGTTTAAAATCATAGAAAGAATAACAACAAAAAGGTGAAATAATGGGAAGAAAAAAACAAAAGTAAACTGTGGGCCTAATAGTTTCTGGAGAATCAAAAATAATATGTTCATGACAGTTTTGTTGGTTCTTCACCAAATGGCTGTTAGTTTTAAAAAAGAAAAATTTGTCCAGCCCACCCTCTGCCATCTTTAATTGACTTCCTGGAGAGTGTTATCAAGGGCTACTCAAGCAGGAATAATACAGCCTGCAGACTGCACACATGGTAAAGCAGGGTGTGCTGGACTCTACTAAGAGCAGAGGGAGATGTGATCTCTACTCAGTGTTGCAGCAAGTACCAAGGGTTATCTGAAAAGCAACACACATCTGTCAGCACTCTTGACACAGAGCCATGTGTAATAGGGACGTGGGACTTCAATGTTAAGACACAGAGTTTCCCAGCATGCCTTCTGTCACCACATTTCATTGGCAACCGAGACTTTTGAGACAAGAAAAGACACCTGCCTGCAAAATCTTTTTCAAATAATTTATGTTTATTCTTCAGGGACCACACTCCTCCATGATGAGCTCTCTTGTATGAAGATGAAGAATTAAAGCCAGCCCATGTTCCAGCTATGTTTCCAACATCATCCTCTTAGGAAGAGCCCCACATCTGGTGCCTAAGATCTGCTTGGGCTGCTGGCCTGGATCATTGAGATGAAGTTTACTTGCTTTCTCTCCTTTTTGCTTTTGCCACTTTGGTCCATTACAAAATGGCATTGAACCAGAACAGAATGAACATTTTGCACACTGCTTTCAGAATGTATCTCTCTCTCTCTCTTTTTGGCTTTTGTAAAACATACCTAGAAATATTTTCATGTAGATGAGTGCTAATCAATCCCAAGACTGTACAACACATGCCACCAGCAAAACACAAACAACCATGTTTAATGCCTCTAGGCTATATGCCTTGTTCAGCCTGTTTTGGATCTTCAATTTCTGTTTTTTAAGCCTTCTGTCCTAAACTATGAAAAAGTTCACAAGTAAAAACTCATTGAGCTTCTGACAGAATTGCATTCTACTGGTTGACACCCAGTTAAATTTTACTTAATTGTACCTGTAGTATTACATACAGTTTGCTGCAATATTGTGATATGATTTTACACTAGAGTACTGAAATTGGGTGCTCAGAATTCAGGGGGAGAGAGAAAATGTTCTCTGAATAACTTCTTTATCTCTCCACAACAACATGACACAGCCTCATTGCCATGTTCACCTTCACTTGAATAAGAGGAAAGGAAATACAAATTTGTTTTCTCACTGAAGACTTTCTGTACCTATGAGTGGTTCATGAAAGAAGTATCTCAGTTTTATGAAGCTTAAGGAAACTTACTATAAAGAGAAGCAAGAAAAGTTGCAAATATGATCGTATATGAATGCATATATTTACATGATTACATTTAGTGATGACATTTGGTATTTATTTTCTATTTGTTTGCATCATTTTTTTTTCTCTTTCTCCTCCTTTTCTACTTCTTCATCTTCTCATTATGATCCTCAAGTAGGCCTTGAACTCAGAATCTTCTGGCTGGAATTACAGTGTGCACCATCATTATTGACTCCCACTGATATTCATGAAATAAATGGCACATGTTTAGCAGACATCATTTCTTTCTTTCTTCCTTTCATTCTTTCTTTCTTTCATTTAAAGAAAAGGTTCGGCTCCAGACACACCCTTTTTTTGTCTTTTCAGTATGTTACAATGTCAGTTATTACTGGAATATTTAGTGCCAGGATTTTAGTTTTTTAAAGTTGTTCCTACACAGTCTTTCCTCTGGTATAACTACTAAAAGAAGAATTTCTATAGCAGTTATAACTGTTTCCAGCAATTTTTCACAGTGGCTTTAATGATCCAGTGTCCCTTTTCAAGACACTGAGAAAATGCTCTGTCATTAATCATGTATGTAAGCTTTGCTAATTACAGTAGTGACTGCACTCATTGTAACAGCAGGTAAATTGGCTGCTTCTTCTATGAACATTAGAGTCTCATTCTTCTTTCTAGTCTCCTTAGATTACTTTACCTTTCGAGGAAGGCAGTGAATAAGAATATCTACTTTACATTAGCCACAGTGAATTACTCATCCATTTACACTTGCCACCTCCTAGCTTTAAGTTACTTTTGCTCAATCAGGTGATAGCAAACTAAATCATGGATGGAGCCTTGGTTTAGGAATGTGTATCTTATCAAGAGAAGGTAACTGGTTCAAACTATGATAAAGTATATGCTTCCCCTTTCAAGGTATTAAGCAGTAAATCAACAACCCAATGTAAATGAATAGATTTACAAAAAGAAAAGGAATATAAATAATTACAAAGGGAGGAATCTAGAAATAAAGTGAAATTAACTGTAGTGAAAGTCACAGTGTTAAGAGTTCATGATGAATAAACTGCAGTGTGAATGAAACATTGGAAGGAAATGCCTCTTCTATTGTCAAGCTGTGAAATGTTACAAGTCAGATATACTTTGGATGAATGTATGTCTCTATATACACAGTGCAATAGTACATTTGAAGCAATATCCCAAGATAAATAGAAAATTAAATATTTACTGTTTCCTGCCTCAATGTGTATTGAAATAAGTAAACAAAAAGGCCCCAGTCTCCTGGCTTGTAATCAAGAAAAGCTTAATTGTAAGGAAGTTTGTGGCTTAATCTCGAAGCATGACCCATGTGAGGATAAAGGACAAATATGGAAAATGATGATGCTGGCCAGAGAAAGCTACATTTAGTAAGGTCAAAGCCCAGAAAATACAAAGACAAAAACCCAAATTGAATGTTTACCTTCTTTTTCAAAGACAGTTATGTTTACATTGGTAAGCAACAGAGGACAAGTGGACTTACACATCAATGTGATGGACAAGACTAAAAACACAAAAAGAATGTGCCAGTGTATATTTATATCAAAAAGGAACGACATTCTCAAATTATATTATTTAAAAGGCCTTATTAAGATTTTTCACATTCTTTCCTCTCCTGCTTCTCCTCATGGTCATCATTATTCTTCTCTTCTTTTTTTTATTTTAATGAGGGGAATTAGTCCAGTTAGAGCCACTGACAGGGAAGGGGGATCTAGAATAAATAAGCTAAGGGTCTACATCATCCAAAAAAAGGGCATTCATTTGTGAGGTGCCTTCTAGTGACTACAATCTTCTCTACCTTCTAGTGACTACCATCTAGTACTACAATCTTCTAGTGACTACAATCTTCTTCATGAAAGCTCATGTTACGAAAAACTCAGTTTGACTTTAGCCTTTGATTTCAGTAATTAATTGCTCAAGACTAATCAGAATAATTGCTAAAATACTATTCCATGCCACACACTCCAAAGAACCTTAAGAAGTAAAAGCTAATACCACTTGGGTTTTGCTCTCTAGGATCTAAAAGTCTAGTGGGAACTATGATTAAAAATATTTATTGATTTTCAGAATTAACAGAGGTTATGAATACACTTCAGAACTAATCAGGAATAACAACTAAAGTTTATATACTTCACTATGATTCCTTGGTAGTAGGGAGTCTCTAATCACTTATAATTCAATGTGCATTCATAAACTATGATAGATTGAGTTATCTGCAATTCTTCCTACTACTTGCATCCTCTAGTAGAAATAAAACAACAACAGGAAAAAAAAACATAAATGCTGAATAACAAAGTACAATCTGTGGGCATGGCATGCACTTTTGATTATAGTCAATGAAAGAAACAATCCTAGGCCATATATTTGTGATTAGTAAGTCAATCCATTACATGAGGAGACAGTGGGCTGTGTTCAATTACTCACCCTTAAAATGAAAAGCAGTGGAGAGAAAAGAGCTTAGTAAATATTCACTACCTGATAGATAACAGGGAATATTTTTTCTGTTGGCTAGGTCAAGTATAATATTTTTAATTTAGAAATATTTCTTTCCAAAGCTTGAACAGTTTAATAGGTAAAGTGCTAAATCATTTAAGACAAATGAGAAAATAAAATAAGTTGTCTGTAAGACTTTTAGGTGATAAAATTGTCTAACTAGTCAAATAATTATGATATGTATGTACCAAGCACACTTACGTATTTTATACATCTTCAGTGTCCAGGCTACAGATGTGTTTTAGAAATGTCAGCAACATGAGTGATGGGAGAAACAAGAATAGGAGATATTATCTGAGGAGCATGGAGAGGTCCTGAAGAGGAAGTACTCCATACTAAGATAAGAGCAAAACAGACAAAAATTTTGAACTGATTTCTGATTTTTTGCTTTTTTAAAAAATAATTTTTGAGGGCTTTGGGAGACAGCATCGGTAAAATGTTTGCCTTGCGGACATAAGGACCTGAGGTAAAAGTTAATTCCAGGACTGATGAGCTCCATCCTCAAGACTCATATAAAGAAAGAAGGGAAGAATTGTTCCCGCAATGCTGTCCTCTGACATACAAACTCATGGCATGACACATATATAGCCACCTCTTACATTCCTCTCTCTCTCTCTCTCTCTCACACACACACACACACACACACACACACACAGATAGAAATAGAGAGACAGAGACAGCTATATGTTGTTATATTGTCATTTTCAAAATGAGAATATTGAGCCATACAGATGTCTAGTTGATCTGTAATTTATTCTTTGTTCTATTGCTAATAAATTATACCCTAAGAAGTAGCATGATTATCTGTTTTACCCAAAGCTATGCTATCTACTGTCAGGATTCACAGTTGGAACATTAATTACCGTTAGCTCATCTAAATTTAAGTATACCTGCTCAGAGGGAGAAAAAGTATATTTCCACAATACAGTTATTTTGAAAGAATAATGAAATAGTATTTAAAATCTGTTTTCCAGTGTATCCTCAATTCCCACATGCAGCAAAGCAGCTTAATATTCTAATAGCAATAAAGAAAAATGATACTTTTTTCGATGCTTGAAATTATAAGATTCTTTAAAATATCATCTTGCCTAATTAAAAAAATATTTTTTTCTTAAAGTTTAACTCAGTGAGATTTTTCTGAAGGGGAATATAGGAAAGAGGAAAGAAAATGTTGTTAAAAAAATTTGTGTAAGGTAGAATGAGAAGCAATTTAAATAGCTGCACAGTAGCTAATAGTGGAAGAATATTTAATTTTCAAAGAATGAGATCATATAATTGTTTTCTCACATCTTCATTTAATAAACATTAAGAAAAAGTAATAAGGGAAACTTTACCCTTCATAATAGCAGCAAATAGTATTAAATACTTTGGT